>JAOTBA010000007.1:21617921-21636519 GCA_025629845.1 Erythroxylum squamatum
CAGCTTATCTTGTATTCGTTTTATAGAAATCAATAGCAAATACATAGTTCTCCATACCTGTTTTCTGGAACCTATCAGTTAACTTGCGCAGGGCTCAACTAGCTTGCTACTTGATTGATAAAGATTTGTTTAAACTAATTCTTCCTACTTCTATCCATAAACAGCAAAAATTTCTTCCGACATTTAAATTACTGTTATAGTTGCCATTATAAGAAACAGTCTAGAGATGAATTTGTTGATATTAAAATAATTCTTCTTTAGAAAATGCATTCCATTGTTACTTGATCTGCTACCTGTGAAGAATAATGCATATTTTAATACGCAAAAGCTCAAGCTTTTGTTATTTTCTTTTGTTTTTGTGTTGGACCATGCAGATATTGATGCGTGCTCTTTCAACTCCACCATTTGCAAATTATCGAACTTGGTGGTCCCTTGCAGATTCCAAGTATGCAGGGACTGCACTGTTCGTGAAGAAGTGTTTTCAACCAATAAAGGTCACTTTTTCTCTCGATAAAACAGGTAGGTTGTCAATAATCCTTTCCTGTGTGATTGTAATTCGAGATTTTTCCCTCATATGGGTGTATTACTTGTTCAGCTGTTCACATCCCTTCTTGACTACCATCTTCACATTTTCTATCCTCTGACTCAAAATCTGCCCCATAAATTGGAACATATTTTGGGAATTAGCTATTCTAACTAAGATGGATAAATTTTCATAAGCAAACTTTAACTAACTTTACATCTAAGTTGATGAAGCACGCAAGGTGCTTATATGTTTATTCCTCCCTATTGTCATCCCCTCTCCTGCTATGAAGATTGCAATTGTATTGAGATAACTTAGGAATATTAAAAAAGAAAGAGATTTGTAGACAAAATAGTTCATTCAATTGCTGGAGAAAGAGATTTGTAGACAAAATAGTTCATTCAATTGCTGGATGACTTTGCTAACTGAGAGATTTGGCTGTATGGATGATTTGGTTGATTCCAAGTGGCTTGTGAGTCGCTTGATGCACTAGCAGCCTTTTTGTCTTCATCTGAGATCCTAATACTGGATAAATTGACTTGTTTTCTTTGAAAAAAACCTTAAATTTTACCCAAATGAATTAAAGCTCAAATAGGCACACATTAGAAATCAAGATATGTATGCTTTCTTTAACTTATTTTTTGTGTATCTTGCTGATTTTATGTGTATGCCTGCATTTGGATATGTATAGCTTGGTTTCGTTTTCTCTGTTCTGCAGAGTTCTATTTGGTGGCAGCGGCTTATTCACGTCCTTTTATTGCTAGCTTCAAAACATGAACCAGATGGTCGTGTAATTTTAGCTGAATTTGAGACATTTCGATTGTTAAATACATATGCACCAAACAATGGTTGGAAAGAGGAGGAAAATTCATTCCAAAGAAGAAGAAAGTGGGATAAAAGGATGCTCGAATTTGTTGTCCAGCCATCGGATAAGCCTCTTATTTGGTGCGGCGATCTAAATGTTAGGTCAGTATTCCTTTGGGTGAGAGGAGAAAATGTAATATCTATTCTTCCAAATCTAATGCTTGTTACATATTTGTTGAAGTTAAGAATCTGATTACTAATTGCTTGACCCAGTGTCCTCAGTAGCATATTGTTGTCTCATTCTTTGTACGTTAAAATAATATAGTAGATTAAATTGGGGTCATGTTTCAAAACCCCTTGACTTTACAGTTTCTCTACTTGGGCAAAAAACTTTTGCACAATTAAATGTTCTTAGCAATTGTAGTATATATGACCTTCACAATGCATCATTTTTGTAATATGCAGCCATGAAGAAATTGATGTAAGTCATCCAGAATTTTTCAGTGCAGCTAAGCTCAATGGTTATGTTCCTCCAAATAAAGAGGTAATTTTCATGTCTGGACATGATTATGGCATTCTTTATATACATATGTTTCATGACATGGATGATTTGAGTGCCTTATATTATGGAAAAATTATTAGCATGTGAGAGAGCGAGCTGATCCAATGAGAATGGTTGTTTCCTGCTTGGTGTTTGAAATAATTTAATGAGACCTCCTTGCGTGATGGTACAGAATCAAACTTTAACGTTTGGAAAGGGCTACAGAAGAATTGGGGGACCTAGGTAGTCTAAGAATTGATGTACTGAGTTCAGATTCTTCAGTTTTAGCAACGAAATGCTTGTTATGCTTTTGTGGGTGGTTATTACTTCTCCAGTGTTTTCTATGATACATGTGTTGTGGGTTCAAATCTGTACCTTTTACCCAAATGATCACTGACAAAGGAGGCATTTGCTTGATGTTAACATTCAGGACTGTGGACAGCCAGGCTTCACGTTGGGTGAGAGGAAACGCTTTGGTGCCATACTAAGAGAGTGCGTGATTGTTTTATTAACTTTGTATCTCTGATTTCAGTTTTCATCCGGGCTTCTGAAAACGGTTTATTAAGCTTCCCCAAGACCGAAAGCAGTCATGACAGCTTTTACTGACAAGTATTTTGTAAAATCATGTTTTAGGGGTAAGCTGATAGATGCATATAGGCATTTGCACAAGGAGAAGGATATGGAACGAGGCTTCTCATGGTCCGGTCACCCTATTGGAAAGTAAGGAACTGGCAAATATGACTCAGCTTATATAAAAAACGTTGGCATAAATAGATAAAAAGGAACTTGACCTTGGACATTTAGGATGATGAACTATATCCTTGATATGGCACCAGTTAACGTCTTTAAGGAGCTACTTTCTCGTATTCCATACCCATTTCGTTATATGTCTTGATGATTGGCTTGTGATTCAGGTATCGAGGGAAACGAATGCGTATCGACTATTTCATAGTTTCAGAGAAATTCAAGGAGAGGATCGTTGCATGCGAGATGCATGGCCGAGGGATTGAATTGGATGGTAATAATAACGTATACCATTTCCTGATACCAGTGGTTCTGTCTGTTAGTATTGCAAGTTCAGATTTTCTTTTTTCATTAGAACTCTGTCGTTCCTTAGGTTTTAACCCATCCTGTTTTTTCTCTCTGTGTCAACTTCCAACAGAACTGCACAGGTTTTCTTACTAATCTTTGAATTGTAACAGGTTTCTATGGAAGTGACCATTGTCCTGTTTCCCTGGAACTCTCACCATCCTTTCCTGGTTCTAACCGAAGTTAATTCTCTGTCAGAACTACTAATGAATGTCTAGTCTGTGAATGTATGATTCAGTTACACTCATTTTGTGAAGATTCCAGTTGGAACTTTATTATAGCTAATGAATGGAACTTTCTGCCTTGAGATTCTTTAATTTTCTAATGGGAGAAACATAATTTGTATAGTCTTATTTGCCCATGTTTGATATTTGTCAGGGTTGGCAAATTGACTTGTCCTGAATCAACGGGCAAAAGCCCAAGTTTACCAGCTTTAGGCCCGGTTCAGGAGGGTAGGCCCGAATTCCAATTCGGCCACTTCATTTGGACCAAAAGCCCCATTTTAATCTTCTTACTTCAATATTTTATCATTTTTTTTTTGCATTATGCAAATAAAAGGTTAATATTTGCATTTTACATTAGAATTTTTTAATTCTTAAAGGTAGATTGTTATGATAATTAACATTCATATGCAGGTTTATATTGATTATTAGTATATAATATTAAATAGATATTTGGAAGCAGTCTCTTTACTAGTGAGAAATAAAACTGCATGTTATTAGACCTTCTCAGATTCCGTGTTAGTAAGATTTTTATTAGATTATTGTTGTTGTACATATTAAATAGATAAATGTAATAATAAATATGAATCCTGAGTAGGCACGATTTATGTTGGACAGAATCTTATATAAGAAATAAATAAATAAATACTACAAATTTAAGTACCATATATATAAAATGAATTAGGGTTAATCAAAAGGACTAAAAAAATTATACTCTACAATATTAAAGTTTTAAAATAATTTGTTTTTAGTTTTAAGTTTGACATTTTAGTTTACGATTAATTTAAAATTAAAGGTTAGATTTCAAATTAGGTTGAAACTTAAATTAAAATAAAAAAAATGATATTTTATTTGAAATTCAATTGACTTTTGGATTAAAACAAGTTAGTCAAACTTAATTTGATGTTAACCTGATTAGTATAAATTATAATTGCTATTATTATAAGTTTGATTTAATGTATGTATAGTTTAATACGATGCATTTTTTTAATTTAATTTTTAATGAACTAATCCATATGGACTTCTTTACTTGAAAGATAAGGAGTCATTTTTTATTTGGTCTTTTTGGACGTTGTAGTTAGGATGGAATTTAACCATTTGAAAGTTTTACTGACAAAAGTTCTACTATCATAGTTATAAATCTATGATAACTAATGATAAAAAAACCTAACTGATTTGGCTGGTTCAATCATAAAAAATCTTAAACATTTCAACTTTTTGTTCAGTTTATTTAATAACATATCAATTTGTTAAATAAATTTTCATTTAATAATTATATTTTCAATTAAATTTCAAATTCTTTAATAGATAAGAACAATCTCTCAGTTATATTTCAAATTATTTAATTTTGTTCAATATTTAGCTGAATTTTTAATGGTTTAATATCAGTTGAATATTTTAAACTTTAAACTTCTTATCTTTTAGGTTTAATTTATAATCCGGTTTTTAAAACAATGATAATAACCATCAAGGATGTCAATGGGCCAGGTCGGGAGCTGCCCGAATCTTGTTTGGATGGTCCGCGGCCCAGCCCGACCCATCTTCATTTTTTTAAAAAAATTTACAAAACGGCATCGTTTTTGTTGCTCCGGTCAGCCCAAACTATTTTAGCTCATGACCCGATCAACCCAGGCTAATTGGGTCGGATCAAATTTGACATCCCTAATAACACTAGACTTACTCGTTAATAAAAAACAAACAAATAAATCATCCGGTCATCATAATTAATTATTAATTGTAGTTAGATGAGTAAAAATAAAGGAAAACTGATATTTCAAGATGAAGAAGAAATGAAAATTTTATGCCTTTTAAAAAAAAAAATTCTGAAAGATAAAGTTATAAATTATACATAATTGTGGTCCAATGGAAACAAAAATAACTTTTTCTTGTACCTTGTCTAAGAAATAAACAACAAATACAAATTGCCACGCAACTTGGATCCACCATGGCCTTAAATTTGATAAGGAGACCAGTCGAATTTGGATATGACAAAGACCGAATAATTTTAATCTAAAGGACCTTCTTGTAAGAACCAAAAAAATGACAAACCACTGTTTTCTCTAATAATTGGCTTATAAAGTATAAACCTTGTCTTTTGTTGTTTTGAAAGACTACACCACTCCACCCTTTCTTTCACATCAATCTCATTTTACTTGCTAAATTTGTATATTTATTAATTAAAGAAAATTGAAATGTCTTTAATATTTATTAATTAAAAAATATTTTGTAATTTTTATATGGTCATTCTCGGAAACAACATCTTTACTATTTAAAGATAAGGCTATGTATTATTAGACATCTTCAGATCTTACGTACTAGTGAAATTTCTACTGTATCGCTGTTGTCCATACATTTATAAGGTTTTAACAAAAGAAATACGTGTTTATATAACTATTATGATAAATATAAATTATTAATTAATATATAATAAAAATAAAAGCTTATTTATACATAAATAAGTTTGGTATAAAAGTTGTTTTTATAAATGTTAAATATTTATTAAAAATTTAATAAAATATTTGCATTGACAATTAAGATTAATCGCTTAAAATTAAGTTGGAACTTTATAAAAAATAAAAAGGAAAGTCAATATGTCAAAGACATTTAAAAAATGTTATTTATTTTGAAAATATTAGATTTAATTAAATTCCTATAATCATTTATATGGAAATTTTATCTATTAATAAATTATATTAAAATAATTTAATAAAAATTTAAAAATATTATTAAAAGTTTACATGTAATCGCACCGCCGTCGTTGCTGGTGGTTCCGCCGCTGCTTAGATCATTCCTGTGGGCCTTGGTTAACGGTGGCCCACCACACACCTGATTCCCAGAACGACCAATCAACTCTTTATTTTATTTAATTTTATTTCTTTTTTATCGCATATTATTTCCTCTGGTATTTACGATCCCTGCGAACAGTGACTTGACGTGTCACTCTCTGGTTGGTTATACCGTGGACTCCGGTTGACTGCAAGGCAAAAGTCAATGACTAAGGTGAAAATTTAGCAACTTGTAGGGAAACTACATTAAGAAAAATCTAAAGTACAAGGGCAAAATGATAAATATAGAGAAAGGGCTGAACTGAAAGAACACATTAATTCGCACCCAATCCCATTTGGGAAGAATTTGGACAGGAAAGAATGGCAGAAGCTGTAAATATATGACAAAACCGCTGTCATTTCCGTCGTCTACTCCCAAACCCAGAACAAAAACCCCACTACAGAGTCACTCACGAAACCACTCTGCCTCTTGAGTTTTTTTTAACCTCTCTGTAATAAACAGAGCATACAAATACAAAAACAGACACAGGCCAAACCAAACAAAAACACAATCTGAAATTGAAACTGATAATGGAAAAGTAGAAATGAATCAGAGTATCTGAAAAGTCTTTTCTTTTCTCTTCTTCTTCTTCGTCTTCTTCTTCTTCTTCTTCACTTCTCTGTTACTCTGTTTTGTCTCTCTCTCTCTCCCTGAAAATGGAGTTTGTGTGAGAGAGAGAGGAAATAGGAGTTTGAATCTCTGCTTCTAGATGGCCACTTCCGGCGGGTTACCGACGGAGGTGACGTCGCAGGAGGTGTTTCAGTGGCTGAAAAACCTACCTTTGGCGCCCGAGTACCACCCAACTCTGGCGGAATTTCAAGATCCAATTGGCTACATTTTCAAGATCGAGAAAGAAGCTTCCAAGTACGGAATCTGCAAAATCGTGCCTCCGGTTCTCGCGGCTCCCAAGAAGACTGCAATTGCTAACCTCAACCGTTCACTTGCGGCGAGGAATGGGTCCTCTGACTCGAAATCGTCACCCACATTCACGACTCGGCAGCAGCAGATCGGTTTCTGCCCCAGGAAGCCGAGGCCAGTTCAAAAACCAGTTTGGCAGAGTGGTGACTGCTATACTTTTCAGGAATTTGAAGCTAAAGCCAAAGCATTTGAGAGAAATTACTTGAAGAAATGGTCCAGAAAGGTTCTCTCTCCTCTGGAGATCGAAACCCTATACTGGAAGGCTACTGTCGATAAGCCCTTTTCCGTTGAGTATGCAAACGACATGCCGGGTTCAGCTTTTTCGGTGAATAAAAGTAGAGAAGGAGGTTTGGGAGAGGGGTTGACTGTTGGAGAAACAGAGTGGAATATGCGAAGTGTCTCGAGGGCAAAAGGGTCATTGTTGAGGTTCATGAAGGAGGAGATACCTGGGGTTACTTCTCCTATGTTGTATATAGCTATGATGTTTAGCTGGTTTGCGTGGCATGTGGAGGATCACGATTTGCACAGCTTGAATTACTTGCATACAGGCGCTGGTAAAACTTGGTATGGCGTGCCTAAAGAGGCTGCGGTTGCATTTGAGGAAGTAGTTCGAGTTCATGGGTATGGAGAAGAGATCAATCCGCTTGGTGAGTGTGTAATCCCATAATTTGTTGATTCATTGCCAACCTCCCCTGTTTTTCGGTTTTCCCTGGTTTACTAAAATGTCGATGTTGATACAATTCATGGGGTGTTTAGAGATGTTTTTGATTGTAATGGTGATAACTGAACCAGTCTGGATTACTGGTATGCCCTTTTAGATCCGTTGTTGAACAATGTGAATTGCAAGAGTAGTGGGGATGAGTCATTATAGATACCTTAAGGTATATATTGGACTCACTACTGAATTCTTACGGTCGAACTTTTGGGGTGAAGTATATATTGAGTAGATATCTGGACACTTCTTCTGCAGGGGTTTATATTATTTTGTGAATTGCGAGAAAAATGTGGGGCATTTCTTTTATATTCACCACTAATATTTCATTTATAGAGTATATGAATTATCCTAGAATGAATGGTCCATTGTGATAAGGCTACTTGGTGATTCCTATGATACCTTTTCCTGTTTGATTTAGTATATGGGCAAATTAAGTTTAGGGTCTGCAGTTAAGTTTAGGGTCCAGACCCTATACTTAATTGTCTATAATTATATTTCTCTAGTTACTACAATAGCTACTGAACTGTATCTCAACTCAGCAGGGAGCTACTTAATTGTCTCTAGTTACTACAATAGCTACTGAAGTGTATCTCAACTCAGCAGTGAGCTCTTCCACCAAGGGTACGGTTGGGTCGGCTTATCCCCCTCCGACCGTAAACCTAGTTACCCTCAAAAAAAAAAAAAGGAAAACTATGGTAGCCACTTTGGCTGTCATTTGTTGACTTATAATGAATTGATATAAGCTTAAGGAGGAGCCCTCGTTCTGCATGCTCATTTTCTCAGTGGACAACTTTCTTAGTTAAAGAATTTATCGCTGTTTGTCCTTTTCTATTTCACAAATTACTATTTTTGAATCTAGTTATTGATTGTGATTGGCTTTTTGTAGCATGCCTTGTATTGCTAGTACTTTGTTAGGTATTAGTGTGTCTGATAGAAAATATCGGAATCTTTTTTTTTTTTGCTCTGTTGCTCCGGTTTAACTATATGAAAACATGATTGTTGACTTCATTTTTGCTACAACATAAACAACTAACTGTAGCTTTTGCTTGCTCTCCAGTTACATTTGCTGTTCTTGGTGAGAAGACTACAGTTATGTCACCCGAAGTATTTATTAGTGCAGGTGTACCTTGCTGCAGGTGCTTTTTCCTTTCTGTTTATTTGGCTTCTTTGTACTGTCTTCTAGTTTCTGCTAACTTGACATTGTTGTAATTAGTCTTTAATGCACTCAATATAGTTCTTGAAAATATGACACTGTTGGTTTGAACTCACATTCATGTCATATAATAGGGATAGTCGAATATGGGACGAAAGGGATACGTATTCATTGATGATGAGATTCCAGACATTTATAATTTCATGCTATGATCTCTCTTTGCTTTCTGTGGGTGTTAATGTGGTTAAACATGAATATGATCTTTGTACTTGAGTTTCTACGTAGTCTAACCATTGCATCTATTCAATCAGGTTGGTTCAAAATGCTGGGGAGTTTGTTGTAACCTTCCCCAGAGCCTATCATTCAGGGTTCAGTCATGGTAATACCTATATCTGCCAGTTTATTTTCTTCTTTTGAGACATTGGAGACCTTTTGTTATTTTTATTGCATTTTCTAACTAGTGTAGATGCTTATTCTGTCAATGATTTTTAACTTTCAGGATTTAATTGTGGCGAGGCAGCTAATATTGCAACACCTGAATGGTTGAGGGTTGCTAAAGAAGCTGCTATTCGAAGAGCTTCAATTAATTACCCGCCCATGGTGTCTCATTTCCAGTTACTTTATGATCTTGCTCTAGAATTTTGTACAAGGTATATAGTTCATCAATAGTTTATTTGAATGATGAATCCATGGTTCGTTAGCATTTTCACTTTTCTTTTTATTATCGAATTGCAAGGCGTCCCCCCTTATGTAGTTAGATCTTGTTTTCTGGCTAAAATTTTGTACAGATTGTTTAAAATCTAGTCATATGTAGTCAAATTTGAAATCCATTATAGTCCAGCTGATTGCATAACTTTTTGTTGGATTGAAATTTCTATTCTACCTTTGTGAAAGATATCAGGTAAGTGTGATGAGCGTTTGTGATTGTGTCACATTTTTAGTTCCTTCTGTTGTGCTGTTTTTCACATGATGTTTCAATTAATTTTGCATTTTAACTTGACTCAAAAAAAGAAAAGTTCCTATTGGAACTTGTTTAAAACGCATAAGCTTTCAGCAGAACTCCTAGTCTAGATACTTGCACATTCAAAGTTGCTGCAGTTCTGTTTGATTCTAAACCACCGATGCTTATTTCTGGTTTTCACCTTGCAGACCATCTGCAAGTATCAATCTAAAGCCTCGGAGTTCTAGACTCAAAGATAAGCAAAAGGGTGAAGGTGAAACACTGGTTAAAGAACTATTTGCAAAGAATGTTATTCAGAACAATGAGCTGCTTCATATTCTTGGAAAAGGATCTTCAGTTGTGCTGCTTCCCCAAACTGCTTCAGATATTTCTGTTTGCTCAAAATTACGTGTTGGGTCACAGTTAAGGTTGAACCCCTCCTTTGGGTTATACAGTCGCAAGAATTTTGTTAAATCCACAAAAGGCTCAGTTTCTGATGAAATCGTATCTGATAGTGATCATGGAATGAGTCAAGTAAAAGGATTTTTTTCCTTGAAAGCAAAGATTGCTTCTTTGTACGAAAGGAGCAACTTTTCCTTGTCAGATGAAAGGGGCAATAATGAGACATACACTACCAATGGAGACAATGAAAGAGAAAGTGCAGTCCATGGTGATAAGTTGTTGGATCAGAGACTGTTTTCATGTGTCACTTGTGGAATCTTGAGCTTTGACTGTGTTGCTGTTATCCAACCAAGAGAAGCAGCTGCTAGATACCTCATGTCAGCTGATTGTAGTTTCTTTAATGATTGGATCGTTGGTTCTCGAGTAAATCGGGATGGGCTTGCTTTTGCCAGTGATAATCCAAAAACTTTTGAGAATAAATCCTTGACAAGTAGGTTACATGGAGAATCTTCTTATCTTTGCTTACCTTTGTAACATGTTTAAACACTATATAGTCTGTTCTGTTGGTAGCAATTACAAAATTTTACTATACTGATTTTGCATTAGTTGATTGAGAAGATGTTTTGCATTTCTTTTAAGGACATTAAAGGCCCTCAACAACACTATTTTTGATGATATTCAAACTTACTTGGTTCCTGCATTATTCATTTTTTTAACCTATTTGGCAAGGGCAGTGATGGTGCAAGGGCGCTGTTCTCATTAAACTACTTGATGACATTGACTACTCTTGTATTATTTTAGTGTTTTTACCCATGCCACACATATTGTACCATTAAGAAACATTTCTTTGTTTCCTTCCCATTGTAGATTCTGTGTCCTTTTGAGTGATTTCCTTTCTGGCACTGGTTTTGAGCACATTTTTTGCCCTAAAATTTCCAGGATTGGTAGAAAAGAATGCAGCAGATGGTTTATTTAATGTTCCCCTTCAGTCTACTAATTGCCAAGTTCAGATGGTAAATCAAAGTATTGGAGTGCCTTCTGCTTCTGCAACACAGAAAGAGGCTTCTTCACTTGGCCTTTTAGCTTTGAATTATGCAAACTCTTCGGACTCAGAGGAAGATCAGAATGAGATAGATGTTTCTAAAGATGGTGATATAGTTAACAGGATGCCTTATTCATCAGAAAGTAAATATCATGGTCAAAATTCAACTCTGACTTCTGTTAAGCGAGAGTTTATTGATTTTGCCACTGATAGTATACCTCCATCCCATTCTAGAGTTGATTATGAGGATGAGGTTGCCTTGAAAACTCATGATTGCCATGCTGATCATAGACTCTCCAAATTTTGGGATATAAGTGATCAGACTCCAGAGTTTTCTGTTGAGTCTGAAACCAATAGTGCTGCTTGCAGGGAAACAAATGTTTTGGAGGGCAAGTTAGAAGATTCCTTAGTAATGCCACATAAAAAGGCAAATTGTATCCCGGTGGTCTTTGATGCTGAAAAAGCGAAGTTTAATTCGGTTGTTGGACCAACAGAGCATGCAGATCCATCATTTGGTCAAAGATCTGATGAAGACTCTTCTCGAATGCATGTTTTCTGCCTTCAACATGCTGTAGAAGTGGAACAGCAACTCCGTCCAATTGGAGGAGTGCATATATTGCTTCTCTGCCATCCAGGTGTGTCGCGATATTATGATCTCATATTTCATATATAAAATAAATATGTCATTTTGTTTTTTGTGGCCTCTTTTAATTTGCTTTTAACGGATAATGAGTAGTGAAGTATGACAGGCTTAAACAGCATAGTGGATTATTGGTAATTTTTCTTATTTAATTGGATGAACATTGTTCCTTTTTCTCCAAACTATATTATCCTAGTTTCTGTTGTTTACGCTATTCAATACACATGGGGTTTGCCAAAAACATTTGCAGAGTATCCCAGGATAGAAGCTGAAGCAAAATTGGTGTCAGAAGAACTTGGAATTGATTATCTTTGGAGCGAGAGCAATTTTACAGATGCCACTAAAGATGATGAAGAGAGGATACAATTAGCTTTGGATAGTGAAGATGCCATACCAGGGAATGGGGATTGGGCTGCAAAGTTGGGGATTAATCTCTTTTATAGTGCGAACCTCAGTCGTTCTCCTCTTTACAGTAAACAGATGCCATACAATTCTGTCATATATAATGCTTTTGGCCGAACGTCTCCGATTAGCTCTCTCTCAAAGTCTAATATTAATGGAAGGAGGCCTGGCAAGCAGAAAAAAGTGGTGGCTGGGAAATGGTGTGGAAAAGTTTGGATGTCAAATCAAGTTCATCCTCTTCTGGCAAAATGGGATTGTGAAGCACAAGATCAAGAACATGAACAGGAAAGGAATTTCCATGGGTGGGCTATATCTGATGAAAAGCTCGAAAAGAATCCACGAAGTACCAACAGAAAAGAAACCGATTCAGTCATTAGAAAGTACCGGAGGAAGCGGAAAATGAGAGCAGAGAGCAGGTCTATTAAGAAAGGGAAATATATGGAGACTGAAGCTGTAGCTTCAGATGATTCAATGGAGGATAATCCTGATAAGAAGCATTCAATGATTCATAGTTGGAACAAGAGAAAGTACATGGAGAGAGAAGTTTCATATGATTCATTGGATGATATTTCTCATCGGTACTTGGGTAAATTTCATAGAAGTAAGCAGGCCAAATCTATTGAAAGAGATGATAGTGTTTCAGAAGATTCGTTGGAAGATAACTCTCAGCAACAATTCAGTAGAACTCTTAGAAGCAAGCAAACTAAACCTACTGAGAGGAAGGTGGCAGTTTCTTGTGGTTTAGTGGAGAACAATTATCACAGGCCACATAGGAAATTTGCTAGGAGCAAGCTAGACAAATGTGTGAAGGCAGGTGAAATTTCCGATGATTCACAGGAAGATTATAGTGGTCAGTGGGAGGAGAGGATCTCCAGAAATATGCATACACCACATTTTGAGACTGAAGATGCATTATCAGATGATTCACTTGAGGAGAGTTCTCATAGGCTTCATGTGAGGGCTTCCAGAAGAAAACAAGCGGATTATATGGATAGAGAAACTGTGATTTCAGATGATTCTAAGGAGAATAGTTCCCATTGGCAGAACAGAAGATTTTCCAAAGGCACACAAGCCAAATATACTGAGAGAGAAGATGTTGCATCAGATGATTTACTGGAGGAAAGAAATTATCAGCAGCTCAAGAGGTTCTCCAAGAGCAAGCGATCTAAAGTTTTTGAGATGGAAGATTTGATATCAGATGATTCTCTGGGAAACAATATGCATCAACAGAGCAAAAGGATTCTAAAAAATAAGCTAGCCAAATTTATTGAGAGGGAACATTCAGTTTCTGATGAGTCGGCAGAAGAGAATACTAACCAGTTGTTTAGAACAGCTTCTAGAAGCAAAAAGGTGAAGTTTGTTGCAAGGGAAGATGCAGTCTCAGATGATTTTCTAGTGGATGATACTCGTGAGCAGCCCAGGAGGATCCCAAGAAGTAAGAAGGCCAAACTCATTGAGAGGGAAACTGTAGTTTCAGATGATCTGCAGGAGGATAACAATCAACGGCAGCTTAGGAAAACTCCTAGAGGTAAGCGAGCCAGCCTGATTGAGAGAGATGATGCAGCATCTGATGCTTTGTTGGAGGAAAATTCAGAGAAGCAGTCCAGCCGGATTCTTAGAAGCAAGCAGAACAAGCAGTTGACACTTCGCCAGATGAAACTGGAAACTTCTCAGCTGATGAAGCAAGGAATGTCTCGGTTAACAAAGAAAGATGCCCCTAAATCAATCAAACAAGAGAGGCAAGCAAAACAATGGACATCACGGATTCGAGATGCTAGAAATAACAATTCTAGACAGATTAATCCTCAAGTTGAGGAGGAGCTTGAAGGAGGACCTAGTACACGCCTCAGGCAAAGACCTTCAAAGTCAAAAAAGTCAGACACAAACCTAAAAGAGAAGCAGCAAAAGACCAAGAAAAATGTGAAGTGTGCTTCAGTTGTGAAGGCTCCAGCTGGCCGCAAGAATCGCAAAGTCAAGGGTGAAGGAGAAGAATATCAGTGTGATATTGAGGGATGTGCCATGAGCTTCCGCACAAAACAAGAGCTTGCAGTGCATAAAAGGAACATTTGTCCTGTCAAGGGGTGTGGGAAGAAGTTCTTCTCCCACAAATATCTAGTGCAGCACCGTCGAGTCCACTTGGATGACCGCCCCCTTAAGTGCCCCTGGAAGGGCTGTAAGATGACATTCAAGTGGGCATGGGCTCGGACTGAACACATTAGGGTTCACACTGGTGATCGTCCTTACGTATGTGCTGAGGAAGGATGTGGACAGACATTCAGATTTGTGTCGGACTTCAGTCGCCACAAGAGGAAGACTGGTCACTCTGTAAAAAAAGGCAGGGGTTGATTCCTTACAAGGAAAAACCGTGTATTTAACATTGCTAATGAGACTCTTTGTCCTGTTGACAGGGTAGAACTAGGGCTAAAGATAGTGATAGGATTTCCCTGTAACTGTAATTCAGAGTAACCAAGTTGATCGGCTTTTGCACCGGCGGCCTTAATTGGGTCTTGCAAATCACTGCAAGTTGAGCAATTGATTGAACATTCAAACTGATTGATAATTCTACAATGAATGTCAATGCTAATTCTTATTTCAAGGTGAGACCTTGGAGTGCTTGATATTTGTAAATACTTGTGCAATTTAGTATCTGCAGGATAGTACGCAGTTGGAGAAGAATTTCTAAGTTGCATTGCATGCTTTGTCTTACATCGTGTGTGTTTGGTGGGGATGGCATTTTTGCCGCTCAATTTGGAGTTAGCGGATAAATTTTGAATTGATGGTAAGGCATTAATGGCATGAGTATAGTACTTTACTAGCCGAAAAATAGTTTGTTAGATAGTGATTTCGTACAGGTCTTTATTACCGGTTGATATCAATCTTTTTGGCTGGTATGTGTTTCAAATACAAGTTTTATATTTGGACTAAAATGAAACTTTTGAAAAGTGGAAGGTCTGAAACTTTAAAAAAAAAAACTCTACATGATACTTGTCTCTTTTCGACTCCTTTGTCGTCTCTCCGATCTTTCTTACAAATCCATATCTCTCCTCCTGCCGTTAGCCCGTTACATATCTGTCATGACATAAATATCAATGCAACATAAACAAGCAGCTATCACAACCCACTATCATCATCGTGCATGTTATCAGTCATACGCACACACTATCCACTATCCAGTCCATTATATATTGCCAGTTTCTTATTTTTTAGGACAAGTAGAGCAACGAATAAAAATTAGTTATAGTAGTTATTTTAACATCCTTCGGAGTCTGTTGTAACTAATGGGCCCAAGCTCATGAGAGATGGTTCGAAAACTATCTAGCGTGATGAGAGGAGATTACTTAGGCTAAATTGTCCACGACATTGTTAAACAGATTTGAGAAGCAGAACTTTGGAAGTATTATCGCATCATTTAATAATTTGAAACAAACTGGTAGTGTATCTGAGTATATTGAATCCTTTGATGAATCGTGGGCTTACCTAATTGAATTGAGACCACAGTTAGATGAGGATCATTTTACTCACAAGTTTATTGGAGGATTGAAAGATGAAATTAAACACGCACTAATTATCATCAACCTACAGACTTTAGATGAAACTTATCACGTGGCGGAGCAAGAAGAGCTAGGCTACTATTCAGAAGATTAAATCCTGTTATTTCAAAACAGGCATTATCAATGCTAAGAACTCTGCAAACAAAAAAGTGGAAAATCCAAATTTGGGGACACATTATGAGTTCAAAAAAGGGGAATGCTACAAATGTGGAGATAGATGTTTCCTTGGTCATCAAAGCAAGCCTAAGACTCTATATGCACTAGAAACAGAAGACAGTGCTGCTGCTGAAATTGCAGCTGACTGTGGAGAGCAGATAAAGGAGATAATGCAAGGAGAGACTAAAGATGTTACATTGCATGCAATAATTGGATACAGCACCCCAAGCACTATTGGAGTCAAAGGCTCATATGTAGGTAAACCATTGATCATACTGATTGATACTGGTGCTACCTATAGTTTCATAGACCCATGGGCCATTCAGGATACTCCTATGGAACCTACCCCTATTTTTCCCTTATTAGTGACTATGGCAAATGAAAACAGAACTGTCTCTAAGTTGGTGTATGAGATTTTGACTTGGAAAATGCAGGGAAATGAATTTACATTCAATGTCAAATCATTAAATTGGTGGGATATGATATGGTGTTGGGAGTTGATTGGTTGAAAATTGTGAGTCCCATTACTTTTGATTATAACAGCCTTACATTGAGGTTTGAAGGGAGGAGTACTCCTACGAGCTTAAAGGGATTGATGAGACTGATACCATTAAGATAGTTGGTGTTGAATTGATAGATAGAATGTTAAAAAAGGTAGAAATGGAATGGATAGCCCATGTTAACTCTATCAAATCAAAACCTTTAAAACATACCATTCTGAAACCAATACAACGGCTAGTTGACACCTATATTGATCTTTTCAAAGAACCAAATATATTGCCACCCCAAAGATACCACAAAATTCCATTCAAACCTGAAATCCAACTAGTGAACTTGAGGCCCTTTCGATACCCTTATTACTAGAAAACCAAGATTGAGAAGCAGATAAAAGAAATATTACAAAACTACATCATCCAACCTAGCTAAAGTCCTTTTGCTTCCCCATTTTTACTTGTAAAAAAGAAAGATGGAACAATGAGCATGTGTGTGGATTATAGGAAGCTAAATGGCATGACAATCAAAGACAAATTTCCCATACCCATGATTGATGACCTACTAGATGAGTTACACAGAGCTGCAATTTTCACAAAACTTGATCTTAGATCAGGCTATCATCAAGTTAGAATGAATGTGAAGGATATCCCTAAAACTGTCTTTAGGACTCACCAAGGCCACTATGAGTTTCTAGTGATGCCTTTTGGCTTAACCAATGCACCAGTCACATTCCAATCCTTAACGAATGAAGTTTTAGCCCCTTTCCTCATGTTGTTTGTCCTAATCTTCTTTGATGACATTCTTGTCTATAGTAAGGATTTGAAGGAGCACAAAACTCATTTACCATATGTGTTTGAAGAGTTGAGGAAAAAAATGTTGTCTATTAAGGTCAATAAGTGTATATTTGCACAAACTCATGTGAAGTACCTAGGTCATATAATTTCTAAAGATGGAGTTTCCATTGACTCTGAAAAAATTGAAGCAATGATTAGTTGGCCAATTCCTACCAACATCAAGTCCCTAAGAGGTTTCCTAGGTAGGGATGGCAATGGGTAAGGTTCGGTTTGGGTATTACTCTACCCATAGAGATGGTAGTGGGGTTTTCAACCTGATTAATATCTGTACTATTC
Source organism: Erythroxylum squamatum (assembly GCA_025629845.1). Taxonomy (NCBI): domain Eukaryota; kingdom Viridiplantae; phylum Streptophyta; class Magnoliopsida; order Malpighiales; family Erythroxylaceae; genus Erythroxylum; species Erythroxylum squamatum. The sequence goes on from JAOTBA010000007.1 coordinate 21,635,470, forward strand.
GACCCTAAAAAGCGGATATGGAGGCTAAAAAATAGATTTTAAATGGATATTGAAAAATGGATGTGGATATGGATTTAGATATGGGTCTAGTAATAACCCGAACCGATGGATACCCATACCCGATCCGTTTTTATTAACTCTTTTTTTCAGTACATATATAATATCTCACTTTACTCTTATATAATTTACTAGCAAGCATATTAATTGGTAAAATACTATTGCGTAATTACTGAAGTTTCAAATAGCTGTTTGCATCTTGCCATCTTTATTATTTCTTACGCAATATTAAAAGAAACGTAACTACGTAAGAAATCATTGAAGGGAATAAATCAATAAGATACAAAACCTAACAAAAAATCCAAATAATCGACTAAAACGTTCCAAGTTCCTGCAGCACCTCAATCGCTGCCGTCTCAAACTACAATTTGCTCGTCAGTCCGTTGGTCACAAGCACAAGCTCGTTGGTTGCATGCTCGTCAGTCGTCACTCAAGTTAATATATCCCCACTTGGAATCTATTCCTGACACTCGCACCGAGCTCCAAGCCCATTGGTGTGAACGGTAATCCCTGTGGTGTGAACAGTAATCCCGTTGGTGTGTGACGGCAATCGCACCGAGCTCCAAGCCTCCAACCTTTCTGCATTCCTACACTCAACGTCATCTACCATCGAAGAGTGGGGTAAATCCAATATCATTTATTATTTCTAACGTCATCAACCACCTACACTTGTTTAAAGAACTTGTATGTCGTTTGTCACTGTCAGAGACGAGTTGCTTATCAAAAATCCAGCTAATTTCGTGACTGTGAGTGATAGTGTGGAACCGATGGAAGGAGTTGAGAATCGTACAACAAAGAATCTCTCAAGTCCACCTCACGAAGAAGAGGAGATTGCAGCTATGGAATTTCGTGATCATGGTGCAACTAAAAGTAAGAAGCGTACTTCTCTTGTGTGGCTAGAGTTTACTTTGGTGATTGTGAAAGGTGTTGATAAGGCTGAGTGTAAGCATTGCAAAGGGAAGCTTTCTGCTAAAGGTACGAACGGGACTTCAC
>JAOTBA010000007.1:21639225-21658011 GCA_025629845.1 Erythroxylum squamatum
TACCCTGAGAACCGAACCTGAAAATAGGTTAACCGATCCTATAGGTTCTTTAGGTTCAGGTTCAGGTTCAGGTTCGTAAAATTGCCGAACCTGACATTCAGGTTCAGGTTCAGGTTACTTATGAACGGGTCAGGTTACCCTACAATAAACACCCCTACTCGCAGGCCCTAGTTCAATGGAAAGGTCTGAGTCCAGACGATGCTACATGGGAGAATTATGAGGATCTTAAGATCGAATATCCATGCTTCATCCTTGAGGACAAGGATGTTTTCGGGGATGGAAGTAATGATACAGCTTAGTCTAGCGCGAACTCAGCCTAACCAGTGAAGCAGACGAATCCATGCTCAAAACGCAGGCCAGCCAGCGAACAACGATTAAGCCATCCAAGTTCGTTGATTACGTGGAATAGAGTTAGTTACACAAGAGACAAAATTAGTTATGTACTCGGTATAATCACAACTGCATATTTACAGTTGTTGTAACTAACTCTAATATAAAATGAATAGCGTGCCTACAAAAAGACATGCATGGTTTAACAAATCCTTCTGCCTCCCTTCTCTTCTCTTCTCTTCTCTTCTCCTACCCTCTTCTTACTATGTTTTACTCTGTTCTTATTTGTTATTATCGGTGCTCTACCAAACTCCGTGACTTTTTGATTTTGCAAAAGAGATTAGGATACTATTTACACTAATAGAGTAGTCCAATGCCATATGAAGATGCAAACATGATAATGAAGATGCAAGGTGGAAGCTATTTTAATCCAAACCTCTCGACTTATTGGTGTTAACCCTTTTAAAAAATAATTACTTAAAAACCATTCTTTGATGACTTTTTAATATCAATTTCTACTTCTTAAACATGTTCTTTAAAAGGTGCATTAATGGTTGTCATTGAACTACATATACTTGGGAAGCAATAAGTTGTTTCATAGACTGATTTACTAGTTTTACACATTCGTTTAGCAGTGTTATTGTGACTAATTATAATGACTAGGTTGCATTTTACTCTCTCTAATCCTTTTGGTTGAATGCAAAGTGATTAATCCATTTACTTAGATTACCGGTAATGTGGTTTTAGAACAGACTAGGCATAGGCCGACTTTTAATTATGACCTAGGCTTTCCTGTTGCTATTCATGACAACAAGAGTTATTAAAATAAATTGAATCAAAATTGTTAAATAAAGATTAATTAATTTAATCTAGTTTATAAGAACTTATTAATTTACAAAAATTGATCGATTAATTAATAAATTTATTAGTTTTTAACAAAAAAATTATTATAATAAATTAAATCAAAAAAATTAAAAACTAAACTAAAAAAATAAACAGTTTAAGAATTTATGATTGCACCGACGGTTGAATTTTTTAATCATCAACTTAAACTACGGTACTAGGAAATATGTTTCACATAAATCCCAAAAATCTTTTTTAATCGTATAGATACTTTTTGCTCATTGCTTCATTAAAAATAAAATGTAGAATGTTATGTATACATATACATAACATTATAAAATAAATAAAATGTGAAGCAAAAATTATAAATTTGTTTATTTAAATATTTTTTTAAAAGGTGACCCGTTCTACAGAAATTGTTATCTCCTTGTTAATGTCTTTCATCCAACAACATTCTTTCTTCGTCTTCTTATCTCACTAGCACAAAGGCACACTCTGTGTGCAAAATATAGGGTTTCGACAAATTGAAATGCGGAGCAGAAATGGAACGCGCTAGATACCCCAATTCCCTCACTAATCCCAATGGGGGCCCCGAGTTTGGGTTCAATTCATCCCCATCCTCTCGCGATTCCTCGCCGTACGGTCTTTATCAGACGGTCGGAGAAGATGAATTCCCCGAACAGTCACACAAGCACTTGGATTTGCATAAAGGGAAGGGGCGTTTCACTCACGATCAGGTCGTTGTTGAAGAGAACAGTGTCCGCAAAGAACTAGAGCAGAAGTTGAGTTTTGGAGGGGCTAAGAATGAGGAAGAAGGGAAACATTTGAATAATTTAAGTGAAGATGAATTAGAGAACGGTGGAAATGATGACAAGCATGGAAATGATGACAAGCACGAGAACGTGGTTTGGAGTGAGATTGAAAAGATTGGGTACGGTATTGAGGGGATTAATAGTGGTAGTATAAGCCATCAGTATCCTCTTAGGCCTGATGCTGAAGATTGTCCCTTTTATATGAAAACTGGGTCTTGCAAATTTGGTTACAATTGCAAGTTTAATCACCCTATTAGAAGGCAAATCATGGTAAGTTTCGCTGCCTGTATTTGCATTTGGTTTTTTTGTATGGTTGTGGTTCAGGACGACTGTATGCTTGAAAAGATGCAATCTTATTGGACGACTGTATGCTTGAAAAGATGCAATCTTATTCTTACTGCTTGGGAGAAGATGTGAGCTTACTTTATTTACGTTCATTGCTTATTTAGCGGTAAAATTAGGGATCTTTTGATGCATAACTATGTTACTGTTATGTTTTGTAAGAAGAATTTCTGGCTTTTGTTAATGATGAATGTCAAAAGGACAAGGAAAAGGGAATAAGGGTTTTGTTTGTTGGAGACTGGGATGTTCTTTTCCGTGGTTATTCTTGATTGGTTAAAAAATTATTGGTTCTAAAGGAAGTATTCGGATTTATTTCATGCATGATGTTTTGGAGTAAGCCTTCAAAGTTTTTTTTTTTTCCATTTTGTAGGTTTCCAAAATTTCAAAGTGTTTTACTTATTATCTTTAAGATATGCTGCCTAAACTTTTCTTATCTTTTTGTCAATTAGCCTGTCAAAGAGAAGTTTCCAGAAGGAGAAGAAGCTATTGAGAGGCCAGGCCAGACGGAATGCAAGGTCATTAGTCTCATAGATTATTTGAGATTTCTGTTTGGCCTAAGCATATCTTTGTACTTGTTTGGGGTCTTTCTTGGCAATTTAAGTCTCATTTGTGCTGAATAATTTCCAAACTGAAATGATTACTTTACTTTTTTCTTACTAGGAATAAATTGCAGAAATATCCTGTACTAATCATTTTTTGCATAACGTTTTTGAAGAAAAACTACGTACTGATCCTCTGCAGCTGGCAGTTTAATATGCACACAAGTTACTCATTTTCTGGAAGCTTGGGATTCCTCTGTTGGAATATGTAATAATTTTTGCAAGCCTTAATTCCTTAAAATTGATGCCCTTTCTAGCTATGCTTTTTAAAGAGTTATGCAAACTGCAAGGTAGATAATTATGGTATGCTAATATTCTTTTTTTTCCAAAAAGTTTAGTTGGTTTCTTAATCTAAATGTTATCTTTTCTTCTTGGGTCTCCTACAGTATTACTTGATGACAGGCGGCTGTAAGTATGGAAATGCTTGTAGATTCAACCACTCAAGATCAAAATATCCCGTGTTGCCAGTTTCAGAGCTTAATTTCCTGGGCCTTCCTATCAGACCAGTATTGCATATGACAAACCTTAAAGAATTTTCTGTCGCTAAGTGATATGGAGACTTTTCTTTGTGTTCCATTGCTCATGCTGATATTTCTTGATTACAGGGGGAAAAAGATTGTCCATATTACATGCGGAATGGCTCCTGCAAGTTTGGAGCTAGCTGCAGGTTCAATCATCCAGATCCTACAGCTGCTGAAGGAAGTGAACTTCCTTCAGCATTTGGCAATGAAAGCTCTGCTTCTCTACAGGGGCCATCACAATCAAGTGTGTCATCGTGGTCTTCTTCAAGTGCTTTAAATGAGGCTGCTCCCTTTGTTCCGATGATGTATTCACCAACACAAGGGGTTGCTACCCAAAACTCAGAATGGAATGGATATCAGGTTTACACATTATTCTCCATTGTTTTTGTGCTATTTATCTCATCCACTTGGTCAATGTTTCTTGTTTGTTGTCTCCCACGTTATTGTCGATGCCGCTAAAACTTGTCAAGGGTCTTTATCTTTTGTCTTTCAATACTATTCATTTATTTTCTAGTCTAATTTCTGATTGAGATTAGCTTAGTGATTTGTCTAGTTTGGTTGGTTTCTCAATATATGAATCAAGTTGCTAGGTGTGCATTTGCCTCATGAAGATTTTCTATTCAATTCAAGATAGCAAATAATCTTGCCAATTCGTGCGCATGACTCTGTCAAGTTAGAAGGGAAACTTGTTGGATAAGCTAATACAGGATATCAGAGGCATATATCTTTTAATTTTTGTCTTTACCCACTTATATAGAGGGTGTACTTGATCTCTGCCTTCTGTTCATTTTTCTTTACTAATATATATATATATATATATATATATGGACATGTGATTGTGATTGTGTTCGACGACTTCACATCTCGTCCTCTTGCAAACCTTGTAGGAACAACATTTAATGCATTTATTGGATCTTTCTGTGATTTCTAGGCTCCTGTATATCCTCCAGAAAGGAGCATGCCCCTGTCTCCAGCATATGTTATGAACAATTGTGCAACTGATCCTAATCTCTATGGACATCAGCAGCAGTCGGTAGTGAATGAATTTCCTGAACGGCCTGGTGGGCCAGAATGCAGTTTTTATATGAAAACTGGGGACTGTAAGTTTAAATCTAACTGCAAATATTATCATCCAAAGAATCGTATCTCAAAGTCACCACCGTGTGCACTCAGTAACAAAGGCCTGCCATTAAGACCTGTAAGTTGTTTTTCATTTGTTTAAAAAATCCTTAAGGTATAATTTCAGAAGCAATTTTCAGAAAATTATTGTATTTCCCTACCATGTGACATGCTAGAGTATGCCCAGTGACTTGATTGATTTTATTTGGTAGATATGAGGCAAAGTTGACAGAGATTGCTGTTTCATACCTTTTCTGACTATTTTCCACTGGATAATATATACGTTTAGTTATAAGTAACAACTTTTACAGATGTAGGAAGACCTAACTGACGAGCTTTTCCCTTTGAGAAAATCATTTTTATCACTGCAATGGTAGTCTTCACGTTTGGTTTACTCCTACCACCTAACTTTACATTGTTGCCATAAAAAATATCCACATTTTTCATTTCTGATGAACCCTTTTTCCATTTTAGGATCAAAACATCTGCTCCCACTACAGCCGCTATGGCATTTGCAAATTTGGGCCAGCTTGTAAATTTGACCATCCAGAACAATTACCTTCTTCAGCAGGATCTAGGGTTGATAGGCCGACACCATTTGGCAATTCTGCGAGTGAAGAAGCCTCAATGGCTTAAACTGGCAATTGAAAATGATATTTGCATCATAGCAGAGCAGCCTATGTATGGCTCTTAGCAGCCTATGTGTGGCGATTGAAAAATGATATTTGCATCTTAGCAGCCTATATGTGGCAATTGGAAAATGATATTAGCATCTTAGCAGCCTATGTAGAAATTTTTGGGTTGAGACGGTTCTAGCTGATAGGGCGAAACAAATGAAGGGTTTCAATTTTTTTCCCGCAATGGTTGATATTTGCTTTACTTTCAATTTCTTGGTTAGCTGCCGCAAGCTTTTCAAATCAATGGCATTATATATTTATCTTGTGTCAGTATTTTACTTCAAGCCAAAGAGAAATCAGGATATGTAAGTTATTTGTATTTGTTGTTGATTAGCTGTTCTGTAGGTTAATGCAGTAGATTTTAGACTCGAGTACATTTGCTTCAAACCATTATGCCGCTTTTTGTTAGTATATTTTTGTCTCTAAGCTGTTACCATGAAGGTAGTGTCTGGCTAAACTCTAATTGATTATGGAAAGCGTCAGGAAACTAATTTGAGAATTGCGGAAGTTTAAAAAATGTCGATTGTGGTCGGAGTTTTAACTTAAAAACAGATTTAACTTTCAAGGTTCGACAATTTACGATGGATTCAACATCAGCAGAGCCATTTCTTCTGCATGAAATTTGATTGTAAAGTAAGATGAATTGAAAGAAGAAGAAAAGAAGAGGAGCATAAGCCAATGAATGATGTGAATCTGTTATGCCAGTCTACTTATGTCCAAGTGGATGAGATTCTTCGTTCTTGTCCTGAAGCATTGCTTTTCTTTCTTTCAAGGAAAATGAACTTTACAGAATTCAACGTCCATTGAAGAAACGGAATGCTAAGGTTATAAATATTTGACTAACCAGAAGATTTATTTCACACATCCCAAAGTTTTAAGAATCATGAATATTTCATATCTGTTTATCTTTTTGTAAACTTTGTTCCGTCTTTGTAAAAAAAATTTCAATATCAGGCAATTTTTTAAAATTTAAGAGATTTAGTTTAGATATCGACTTTGGCATAGTTTCAGAAGGCTGTTAGTAACCTTTGCAGCTTTTAGAAATTCTATAATTATTCAGCTTTGCCTTTTGTCTTTAAAAAGGCTTTACGAATACATATTTCCATGGCAGAGAAGAGGGATCCTAAATGGAAGCATATGAAAAGAAATTAAAGGAGCAAACATTTAGTCACATGGAAAAGGTTGACAAAATCAGCCTTTTTGGAATTAAATAAATCAACTGACAAATTCCTCTTCAGTTCAAATCAAACTAATACACTCAATATGCTAAAAGATACAGCAGAACAGTACTTACTCAAAAACCTATATACAAAAATACACCTCCAAGTCAGCTCAGCTCTCAATTGTCATAAAATTGCGGTTTTGACCCCTAATGCTCAAGCCTGAACATTTGCTTTGTTTCCAGCAAGGATGATAGAGATCTCAAGCCCACGGCTAAAGGCTTGGTTAAATAGAAGTCGAGACTGGAACGTGGAAATGAACGGAAACCATGATAGGACTGCAATTGGCACAAAAATGATCATACCCATGCCGGCATCGTACAATCTTCCAAACTCCCGCACCGAATCCCATAATCCTAAACTCCTGACAACCTTTTTCCATGTGATAGCGATCTGTTGAGGAGAATTGAAGTTAGTGACTGCATTCGATGAGGAACAGTACCAGAAACACGTGGAGCATTGCTCCTCACCCTAACCTCCACACCCCAAAAGAGAGAATAAGAAGTGGCGAGCAGACAGTTCTGTCTAATCAAACTTGCCTAGTATCATTAGGTGGTCAAATATCACACAGTTGAACTTGAATCCCTGAACACTATTTTCAGGGACACAACCATAAAAAATGTGGCATAAGGGCTCTGTTCTTTTTCAACAGTCTGATGTGATACTAAATTGGTACGATGTTCTCGACAGAAAGTTACGAATGGGTTTGGATTTCTTACCCCAAGGTAATTAAATGCAGAGAAGAATACTTTTAACTTACACATAGGATGATCCTTTTAACTTACACAGAGGATGAACCATCCGGTAGGAATGAATGCCAGGATGCTTGCAAAAAGATCAGGAATTGATAACGCGGTGAAGGCGACTACAAGACAAAGGGCTGTAACAAGTCCTATTGATAAGACGCCTTGCGAGAACCGCATCAGTAGCTGCAAGTTGGTAGACTTTTTGGGGCTGTAGGTAAATATCTGCAAGGTAAAGAGCAAGCGCACAAAAGTATATCTCAGTGGAAGTAAAATCAAAATCCAAATGAACAAAGAGGGTAACAGAACATGAAGAAAACAAACCTTAAAAAGCATGACAAAAGCAACCAATACGACCCAGGAGAAACCATAGACCTGTACAGTGGAAGAAATTATATATTTAAGAAACAATTATCTACCAATATAAGGACATGCAATTACACAAAGTAACCTAAAGATCACACATATTAAAACCTTAGCCTGTAGGTGGTTACAACTGAAATGTGACAAGTGTAGACCAGCAAGATTTGGTAGAAGCAAAAAGAATTCAAACAAGAGGAGATTAGGAAAGAGAGAACTCTCAAGGATGAAATCTATGGACTAACTGAACCAGCTGTCCTTGTTCTTAGGAGAACAAAGAACAGCAGTCACCAAACCTAGAGCTAATTAATTCACTAGGACAATCTCCTTTTGAGATCTGGAAAAAATAGAAACTAGTTAACAATGAAAAAGAGGAAAGAATAAGGATTGTACCGCAAGAGAAGTATGCGTTCCTGTGAGATGAAGTTTGTATACAACACCATACTGGAACATTAAGAACCTCAAGCTCAATATTGTTTCCAATATACGACCTCTCGGAGTTTGGATATGCATCTGCATACAAAAGAAATAATCCCTGAGATAACTGCAAGTACAAAAGTCAACCACAGCCAAGTCATATATAATGAGCCAGCACATGTGGAAAAAAAAAGGGATAAAAACAAAATTCCTACAAGCTCACATAAATATTTGATGAGAAACAACATGAAATTAATACATTTAATGTAATGCAGAAATCATTAATCTACTAAGAAAGGGCATTGACAGAATTCCCATAAAATGAGTACGCCGATTAAAAAAAACACCCAGCCATGGCTTCAGGTGCTATGTGCGTCTGCAAATCTCTCAAAGCCAGAATTTCTCTTTTATTTTTTCTCGGTGATTGTTGACACAGTATAATACATTCCCCTTTTTTGGTACGCTATCTCGATAGTTTACAATCAGTACATGATATAATGAACTTGAAGAGAAACCAAAAGCAAATTCAAAAAGGGACCAAAAAAATTAGACTAATTGACTTATTATTTAAAGTGACATGAAATTTCATAATACCTGCTCTTCCTCCCACCATGATTCCCAACTATTATCTCCTTTCACACCTACTCCACCTTTATAAAGAAGCCAACTGGTCCAATCATCAAAATCTTCGACAGTCCTGTTTAATAAACCATTAATATTGTTTAATACTCCATAGAACTATCTTTTTCAACGAAGACATACTCAACAAACTCGATCACCTCAATAGTAAACAATCTAATTTTGTAAATTAAAGTAACCTGAAAAAAAAAAAACCCTTACTTTTGCCATTCAAAGCCCGAGGGATTGAATATGTAAGGAGCAAAAAGCCATGAGATGACAAGGAACCAACTGCTAACAGTTAACAGAACAAAAGAAACAGCCCCTCCGGATGTGTACCCATATGCAATGTAAACTATAAGCAGCAGCGCCACTTCAAGCCTGTGACGGAAGAATTGAAGGTTAAGCGAAAAATAAAGGACATTTCAGCAGTAAAATTAAACAATTCTTCATCTTTCTCACCCTCTTAATCCCCACCACCATCACCCTCCCAAAACAAAATTCCAAAATATTAAGAAAGAAAAGCAAGTGATCTACCTACTTTGAAGCCTGATTCTAGCAGTGGTAATAATTAAAAAATAAACTAATACAAATCTAGAACTAGATCCTTAATTAATGCAACTCACGCTTTAACAAAGTGACTCCTGGAGTAAAGTCTGTAATTCTCAGCGAATTTGATGTGGCGGACAACAAAACCTCTACCAGTGGCCCTGTACTGTTCATTGAAACCCAAGATACTTGCATGTCACTTGAAGAAAGATAATACAACAAAAGGTGCCTCTGTGTGTGTGTCTATGTGTGTGTGTGAGTGTAAGAGAGAGAGAGAGAGGGAGAGGGATACTTTTGCACCCCCGTGGAGAATTGTGCGTCCAAAGTAATGAGTTCTCGTCCCCAATGAAAATGTGAAGAAGACGGAGCACAACTGAAGTTGCATAGTGATAAAACTAAAAACAGCCTGCAGTCAATGAAGTAGCATAGAGAAGAAAATTTAATGGTATTCTACAACTTGAAAACCTTTAAAATAAGAAAATCAAAATCAAAAGAGCAAGCAAATCCCTACTGTTAATGCAAAAAGGCAAAATTTCTAAGTTGAACAGAAAAATTGCGAGTAAATAAAAAAGAATACAAAGACTCACATTCAGCAATCCCAATTCAAGTATAAAACCCATTATCATTGGGACTGCGGTAAAAACTCCAATCTGGACCAAGAATTGAGCATTTAAAACAGCATTCAAAGCCGTGTTACCCGAGATTCTTGCTTGTCGTGAAATAGCACTGTCAAGTCCTGAGAATGCCTGAAAGAGTTGGCAATACATCAAACGAACATTTGCGTATGCTTAAGAGATTATTCTCAAGAACAGTTCTGGACTTCAGAAATAGCCAAAATAACAAAAGAAAAGAGATCCAATAAGACATCTTAAGAGAAAAGATGCTCTAGGTACGAGGGCACAAGTGTAACAGATGACTATTTTGGCTGCCAAATTTTCCCAGATGAGATTTGAAGCACCGAAAGTAAATAACACCAGTGCATATCACCAAACAAAAGGAAAACTTGAAGAGCAGGTCCAGTCTAGGGGTTGTGGTCGTGAATTAAAATACTATCTGCACCTCATATGCGAGCAATGCCAAAAAAAATGAGACAAAATGTTGGTCAAAATTATACTCTGCTCCAAGGCAACATTAAAGCCGAAGTCAAAATCTCTCTTCTGCTAGAATTCAACTCTGGAGGGACTGGCCTCTCACATTCCTAGATTTCAAGCCATAGAATATCGACAAAAGAAGCTTCAAAATTTTATATATAGTACGAAGATATATTATGTCCCTTCTGTGAATATCGAATATGTAGGGCCTTTCTTGCTCCATCCTAAAGCGTTGGCTTCATTTTCTCTCCCAAAACATATATCAACACCAGAAGGTTGGTGAACAGTGCTTACATAACTTCCATTTTGCATTCAACATTAATGTCATATCAAATAATTATTACCTAAAACGAGAATATTAATACAAAAATATAAAAGAAGAATCAAGATCTGAGATGAAAAACAAGATATCATTACCCTATAACTGGTGCCTAAAATGCTTTAGAAACCCCTAAACCAATGATATCCTTAGAAGTGAACTAACATTTTGTATTAGGGACCATGAAAAAGGTGGGGAACAATACTTCATAACCTAAGCGCTTTAATAAAGTTAATCCATTGCATTAATGTTGTCAAAGCTGTGAATGATATCAACAGAACAATCAATTACATTCAGAAGCCGGAAATAAGTGTACAGGGAAAAAAACATCTATAATTCAACCAAGAAGCTTCACTCTAAGGTTATCTTCATATATCTCTACGTAAAAGGTCACCTAATCTAAAGGTTATATATGACAAGCTAAATGCAATAAGATGTTGATGACATAAAAGAATAGACATTAAGAGAAAAGAATGTTATTTAGATGATAATAATGATTGCTGATTACCAGATAAGCCCTTCCATATAAAAATATATATACAGTAAGAACTGTCATCTGCAACAAAGAGAAATTGCAGTTAGATACTTCACTATTATCTGAACAAGTTCCCATTATATATGCCACAGTATCTAAGCAAGTTATACCATCGTGCAGACATAGAAACCAACAGTGGTAAAATAGAAAGAGAGCATTCTGAAGAAATCAAAAAGTTGCCCAAGCCTGTATACATCCCGACTTAGAACTTGTTCTCCATTTCCTCCAGCCACTTTCCCTTCAAAAAGGGCAATCTGGTTTAGGCCAACATCTCTTCCCTTCCCAACCTATACCAAGCAGAATATCATGAAAATGGAAAACAGACTTCCAATCAACAGCCACATATAGCAAGAGTATCAGACCTGTATATACTCATGATGAGTGATATTCCCCTGCCTTAATGTGGAGTTAAAACCTGCAGTATTACCATTTAATTATCATTAAAATCAGTCTCATAAGCATGGAAATATACACTTCAATCCATCAGGCCAACTAAAACTGTCCAAGAGAGAGATGATGGAGTAGCGGTATTAAAGACAACAGGATATCGAGCAGTAAAGCCAAACATACAGGATATCGAGCAGAAGACCAGAACATCTAGACACTAAGAAACCAAACAAATATTGCACATGAAGTCAGTTTATGTAAGTGAAAATACATAAAACCATAGGAATATTGCAGCAAGCAATTCTGGCTACCCACTGCCATTTCTTGCTCAATCAGTTTAACCTTCTCTTATGCCACAGTATTCCACCTGTGTGTACTAGAAAAACTATGATGAAGATATTAAACACTACAAATGTCGTAAGCAAAAAGACACTATAGAAAAGGACAAATTGGAACAGGATAGCAAATAACCAAAAGGTGATAGGATCCAAATAAGATCTTATGTTAAACACAAAATTCAAGTTGGCCTATAACTTTTTCAAAATGTGAATAAGCCCCTGAATTGGGAAAACAGTAAATACCGCGTGGACATCAACAAAATATAAACCAAATCAGATTTGAATAACGTGGAATATACAAAAGTATCATCGGAGTCATACAAGTGATTTGCAAATGACATGATTTCAGTTCAACATATATACTGTCTTGATTAATTTATCAAAAAAAAAACTCTTAATCTATAATTTATAGTCTCAAATGTGGTTATATCATCAGAACTCCCATTCTTTGTACATATGTCACAACTTTAATTGTGTGCACAGCAATTACTTCTCTGCTCAAAAATAGACTTAATTGTTCAATTTATGTGCCTTAAGGGACCAAATTATCTGAAGGCATAAAAAATTAAGAGCTAATTTGATCCTGTTTCCTAGTTGAAAAGGTATTCCTCAACATCAACCGAACCAAGTAAGAAACTAAAAAAATCTTTTCTAGCCTTTTCCCTTTCAGTTATAGTTCCTTTCAATCTAGGCCTTCCTAAATTTGAACAATAAGCTCTCCTATTGTCTCTCTTTTAAGCTTAACTTTTTTTTTTTCATGTTTTTATTACAGCTTGGAAGGGGACATTTGTCTCCATCAAGGCTTGGTGATGCAGGGCATAACAGAATCAGGAAAAGACACGGTGTTTGATGAGAGTAAAAGTGAGAGTAAACAGAGAAAAAAAGGTGAAAAGGAGGATGTGAATAAGAGCTTATTTTCTCTTTATTCATTAATTAGTGAACGCAGTAAATATATACATGAATAGGAGTACATAATAGGCTAGATAATCTATACAGATATAGGAAGATAATCCTAGAATATCTCTAAGATACTGATATCTAATCTATAGAATCTAATTACAATCAAATTGTAATATTATGAGATAATACATATCTTGACCACAGCCTGATCTAATGTTGACGGTGGCTTTTGAGTGCATATTTTGTCATTGTGTTGATCCTGTAGAGAATTGCTAAATGACATGGACAATCTTTATCCCAGCGGATGGAGTCATGGGAAATATTGAACGAATAAAAAATTGTTCTTGTGAAGTTTGAGGTGTTAGTCTTCTCATTGTTATGCTTTCCTATCTTGACATTTTTCTTTTAGCTTTTTGTTATTGTCTTTGATTGCATTTGAACTTTGTTCATCAATAGAAAAGCATCTTTTAGATTTGCCATTTCTTGCATTTCATATGGAGATGCAAGTCATTCTCTGACAATTATGTTTATTTACAGTCAGATACTGCAAGTGTGAAAGTACCAGAGCTTGATTTGGAGCTTGCAAGTGGTACTTTGGGAGGAGTGGTTACAACAGTTGAGGGCTTGATTACAAAAATCAGTGAAAGTGAGTATGACTTTTCACATTTATGCTTTACTTGTTCCTTTTGTGATTAACATGTTTCTTCATAATTGTCATGCTCATAGAATATTGAACTTTTATTTTTCACAGAAGCTTTGGGACTGTGAACATAGAAGTACGCATATAAGTGTTTGAGAATATTTACTTTCAGAACTTTTCTTTGATAATTTGACAAACTAAGTTATGTATAGATGTGCATTCTCTTATTCTTTATAACAATTTTCTTTCCTTTTACTCATTCAACCCCCAAAGTGATCACGTACAAGTATTAAAACTTAGAATCTGAAAATTTTCCAAGTAATATAGAAAACACACTAGAAGGATAGAATTAGAAGAAATGTTGCGAAAGACAGAAATTTTGAGAAAGCCAATAAGCCATGAGGATGAAACATGCTTTCTATATTACTTGTTGAATTAAAATTGCAACATGGGATTTTTTTTTCTTTTTTTTCAAAAATTAATAGATTTCATTATAAGAAAGTATACAAAATTTTTAGAACAAAACAAGTATAATCCATAGAATCTAGATTACAGAGAATTAAGGTTCCTAGTAATCATCTACATCTTGAGGTCGAGGGAGCTTGCTACACCAATCCCCATCTACTCTTCATGCTACTTGTTAGATTTGCAGCTATTTCTTTGGCTAACATGGCCAATCTGCAATGTAGGAAGATGGCCTGAAAAACCTTCTCATTGCTTCTACTCACTTTTTTGAATCCTTTGCAATTGCGCTCTTTCCATATGTAGTACATCAATGCTGCCCAACTTAACTTGATAGCTTTTAGATCAGCCACATTATGCACTCTAATTTTTTCCAGCCAAGCAATAGTTTCACTCCAAGAATCTCGGTTGGGCCACGTTGAGTATATTCTGCAACCGATCCCAGACTTGTCTAGTATATTTGCATCTAATCATAAGGTGTTTTAAACTTTCCAGTTCCGCATTACATAATTCACAGTTCAAATTGCTAATGGAGAACCTGATCTTATCCCTTGTAAACAACCCTTTATTGATTCCCTTCCATAAGATTAATGAATGAGCTGGGGTAAGATCACTATCCCATACTAAGGCTACCCACTCTTACCTTGTGCTCTATGTAGCCTGTAATAGTGTTTTACAGGCTTTTGTGTTGAGCTTTCTTGAGTTATCTGCTAGCCACTGAATTTCATCCTGCTTCCCTTCCTGACATCGTGGCAACTCTTCCATTATGAGACTGGCACTTCTACTGTTGTGGAAGGGCCATATAATGCCAATTATCATACCAAAAAGACACGCTTTCTCCATTCCCAATCCTGTGAAACACCTGACTCTGCATTTATTGTCTAGTCTCTAGAATTTCTTTTACAGCTCTTGACATATCCTGTCTTAACTGTAGCATCCAGATACTCTCGTGCTTAATAAATACATTGTGTATCCATTTCACCCATAAACTCTCCTTTTTGTAGCACACCCATAAATACTCTTATGCTTAGTGAATACATTGTTCTATTCTTTTTTCTCAACTAGAGTTAGGTTTTTTGTTTTCAATTTAGTAATTTAAGTGCTGAGCTTGAACGATCTCTCTATTATGCTAATTTATTTCTGTACTCTTTATGATAGAAGAATCATAACTTTCAATATATTTTCTTATCTTTAATCAGATTTCATTTATTTGCTTATCTGTTTTATGATTTGTGGTTACTAGGTCTCTGTTATTTACATATCATTTGTGTTGCGTCTCATGTGACATGTGCAGTAGGTGAAATTGGAAACATTATGGATATGCATTTAGAAATAAAGCATTCTGTGTTTCTATTACTAGCTCTTCTTACTTTCGTGCATCGTGCAACAAAGATGAACAATATGGTTTCTCTGGTGTTTGTTGTCTGTTACTGTGTATAATGTCGTGATTTTTTGCTTGCTATTTCATTTCTTTTGTCATATTTGGATTTTTTTCTACTATTTTTTTTTTGGGTCACGAAACACATTGCTGGACATGTCATTATTATATATTTAAATGATGTTAGATTATCAAGTACATTTGTATCTGCATGGTCATCCCCTCATCCTCCCACTCTTCTTCCACAAAATTCGATAGGAAATTTATATCTGCATAGTCATCCGCTAATCCTCCCACTCTTTTCTTCCACAAAATTCAATAGGACATTTATATCTACATAGTCATCTCCCAATCCTCCCACTCTCTTCTTCCACAAAATTCAATAGGACATTTATATCTGCATAGTCATCCCCTCATCCTCCCACTCTCTTCCCACAAAATTCAATTGATACATGACTCATACTAGACTTCATATTCAGATGTTTAAGTTTCCTTTTCTAAGTTGCCTTGTGCAGGTCTTGAAAGAGTGCATGGATTTACCTTTGGGGATAGCCTAGATGAGCATAAAAGAAGCAAGTGGCAAGACTTTAGAACAAGGCTAAACAAGGTATCCTATTTTCTGTTCTTTTATATGCCTGTAAAGTATCGTTCACTTCTCTTTGGGCAGCGATGTAGAAAGGACATGGTAATTCCTTTACGATTTTCGTAGATTAAGTGTGTTTGTTTAACTGCATACTTTGCATGTACCTGTATGATGAATCAAAATCCTTATTACTACTTTAAGCAAGTGCTTTTAATATTGACATCCATACATGGAAGAATTCTCTGAAAAAATGAACAATAGAAAATGTTACTTATGTGATTATTGTTAGACCTTGGGCATGAGAGGAACCTGCTTGAGCTGCCATAAAATAATTAAGGAGTGGCTGAGTCGGTGATAGCACCACAGATCCTGATAACACTATGGGTCCTAAACCCATAGTGACTTATTCTAGGAGGAAGAGAGAGAAGGGTCGGGACATGGGCCTCAAACCCATGTTGACATATTCTAGAAGAATTGGGAAGGGTGAGTCAGCTAACGGTTAGGGAAATCCGTTAGAGGAGAGAGTACTATGTAAGGGGAGGGGAAGGGCAGTAGAGGGGTATCGGAATATTTTGCATTGTTTCGGCTGATAGCTGAAGGGCCATTAGTGGCTGGTTAGCTTGGTTCTTGTAGACGATACTACGAGGCTATAGCTAAATATAAATAAATACCTTATTTCCTTCCATTTTCGTATCATTGGTGCTTTCATTGAGAGGATCGGTGTATGCCAACAAGGATGGCGCAACAAAAATGGGAAGCGATGGATGCTCGTATGACGGCAGTGGAGACGAAGATGACGGCAGTGGAGACGAAGCTGTTGGACCATACGGTTCAACTGGGCAGCTTACACAAGGGAGTCGACGATCTCTCCCGAGCATTAGCGGCGATGCACGCCGAGCTCCGAGAAGGATTCCAACGACAAGCTGCGCATCAAACACCTAAGGCAGGGTCTAGCTCGGTGGAACGTGGAAAGTCGGTACCCACGGCAGCAGAAGGCAGCGGTGTCACGTCCACGGTCCATCATGACGGAGGAACACCAGCTCCGGGCTAAGAGGATAGAGCTCCCTCCATTCCAAGGTGACGACCCAGTAGGATGGGTCTCTCGAGCCGAAATGTACTTCACCATCCAGGGAACTCCACCGGAACTTCGCGTTCAGCTGGCGCAGATATTTATGGAAGGAATGACTTGGCACTGGTTTAAGGTCCTCCTTGCGTCGAGGCCCGAACTGGACTGGGAGACTTTTAAACGAGCTCTGTTCAATCGATATGGAGATCACTTCAGCGGGAACCCTTTTTCTCAGCTGAAGACGTTGACACAACAAGGAACGGTGGACGAATATGTAGAGAGGTTTGAGATGTTGGCAGCTCAGGTTCCCCCTCTTCCCGAAGATCAGTACATGGGATTTTTCCTTGGAGGTCTGCGAGAGGATATACGGCTGGAGGTTTTGGCGTTGGACCCCTCCACGCGTTACCAGATGATGCAGCACAAGCAGTGGAACGAAAATTCAACCCCTCGACGCAATATACGTCGACTGTGGGCTGGAGATCCGTGGGTGTTTCGCGAGTCGGGCCTCCAAACCCGACAGGAGGAGGCTGTCCCTGGGTCGGTGCACGACCCGGACCGGTTCGACACCATGTGCAAACCCATGCGCCAACCGGGAGGGACGCTCATCAGGCGGTCAACAGAGAGGGAGACAGCGATCGGAGACTGGGTGTGGAAAGAGTTGTTGACGGACGTCCAAGGGGAACCCGCAACCTCTCTTACCAGGAGTTGCTGGATCGTAGGGCTAAGGGCCTCTGCTTCAAGTGTGGTCAGCACTTCGGTCCCAGGCACATATGCCCCGATAAACATTTACGTCTGCTGATTTTGGAGGAAAATGAAGAAGGCGATGGATCACCGCCTGGTAATGGGGAAGGAGAAGAAGCCGAGTTGGGAGAGGCTTGGGAAATGGTCTGTCAAGTGGCTGAGTATGGCGAGATTGTCCAGACTAAAACCCTTAAAATTGAGGGCAAGTTGTCGGGAGTTCCCATCTTGCTCCTCATTGACAGTGGAGCAAGCCATAATTACCTTTCCGCAGACTTGGTGGCTACCTTAGGTCTGAGTGTTACTCCAACCGAATCGTATGGTGTTAAGTTGGGTAATGGAACAAAGTGTTTTTCACAGGGGAGATGTAAGGGACTTGTGGTGTTAGTAGGAAATGTGGAGCTATAGCTTGATGCATACATTCTCCAGTTGGGTGGAATCGATTTGGTTTTAGGAGCAGAATGGTTGGAGACCCTAGGGGAAATTAGAGCAGACTTCAAACAGAAAACATTGAGCTGGGGGTATGAGCCTGGGCAGGAGGTAGTAACTTTGCAGGGACAGGGCTGTAAGCAGTCCCAACCAATTTCTGCTTTGCAAAGAGTACTTCAGTCTGTGACAATGGAGGTTCAGAATGACCAGAAGGAGGTTGAGATTAGTGTGCTTATCTCAGAAACTAGAACCCCCTTAACTTCAAGCCAAATGCAGGAATTATCTTCGGTGCTGCAAGTCCACCGACTAGTGTTCCAGCATCCGAAGGGCCTCCCTCCTTCGAGGGGAAATGATCATGCTATTACTCTATGCAATGGGACAAATCCAGTGAGTGTGCGTCCTTATAGGTATGCCTACCACCATAAGGACGAAATTGAGAAGCAAGTCCGGGAATTACTTTCATCTGGTGCAATCAGACATAGCACCAGTCTTTTTCAAGCCCAGTAATCCTAGTCAAGAAGAAGGACAATACTTGGAGGATGTGCGTGGATTATCGCGCTCTCAACAAGGTAACCGTTCCCGATAAGTTTCCCATTCCCACCATCAATGAGCTTATTGATGAGTTACATGGTTCCAAGTTTTTCTCTAAGATTGACTTGAAATCCGGATTCCACCAAATCCGCATTAAAGCTAAACAAGTTGATCCTGCTGACTCCCATTGCAGTAGCACCTCCAGGAGTAGAATCTGTTGAGCGTGATTCAGAAATTTC
>JAOTBA010000007.1:21670189-21682164 GCA_025629845.1 Erythroxylum squamatum
AAAGAGCTGAGAAAAAACCCACCAAACACTTTCCATAAACTTCAAGTCCATAGTCTTGTAATCGTTCTTAAAATCAACTGCACGCAAGTTAAGATTATGTAAAACATTTTTTCCAGCAAAAATTCAAAGATGATCTCATGTCCTCTTCAATCAATGTGAAGATTAAGGTGCCATACTTGCCTGGAGAAAGTATGCAAAAGTGAATTTGCACGCAAAGATCAGTAACCAAAACAGCACATACCTGCAGCAGTTAGAGGAAAATTTTAATAAACAACAAGGTTGGGGCATAATGTGGGATGTAAAAGAGGAAGAACTATTTATATCAGTCTAACTGAAGCAATCAAAAGCATACACATCTCCACATAATACATATTCACCCATATCAATGCTTGCAACTATTAAATGCAAACTGCGATATCTGTAAAGATTAAGAATTAAATACATCATAAGATTTTCACAAACACATGAGTCAACACACAATACAACAAACACACGCAGCTCTTTTAACTTCAATTCATCAAATATATTGAATTCATATGCATTCCAATCCAAACTTACCAAAAGGAACAGACCATACAATGTCCCTCTCACACTCAGAAAAAAAGGTACCTGATAAATCAGAAAGCAAAAGCAATAGATTCCACAAGAAAAAAAAATGCAACGAAGCAAGATACACATGCATTCAAATTAAAGATTGCGAGCTATGAAACTTGATTATTGAAGAAGAGTCAAAACATTGAATATCAGAGAAACAAACCTGCAATAATCACTCATTCTCTCATAAAGACCACGTCCAACAAAGTATCGTTCCTGAAGTAGGAATAAAAGTTGCACTAAAATAAATATCAAGTACAGGGACATACACATATCCAATCCTTTGAAATGAATGTTGTTAAAAGTTCCTGAACCAAACAGATATAACTGAATTACCTGATAAATCCACTTAAAAAATTGAAAGAATGGTTGATTTGATACGTTAGACAAAGAATGACAAACTGGAAGTTTGAGTAACAGAGCAAAGACCAAGCGCACAGCTGCATAAACAACTAACACAAGTATATAAATCCTGAAAAAGAATGGATCTGCACTTTGTTTATTCTTTTCATCTAGAACCCGCCTGCAAAATGAAGACCAATAGAGGGAAGGAAATGTAATGGCACAAAGGCAATGTTAAACAATGATAGCAAAATAGCTCTAGCTACTGACAAGTAAAGATATGATACTCCTGCTGAAGCAAAGCCAGTCCAGAAAAACTGAATAACGACTCTTGAGATAGCCATGCCTCGTGCAGTGCTGTAAGCCCCAAACAACAAGTAAGCAGCAGGATAGTTACCAAGAGAAATAAAAAATTTCTGAATAATAAAATTGCATGTTTATATAAAACTCATTCAGAAATCAACCTTACTCTTTATGAAATTCATGATAGCAAACACTGGCCCAACACTGAGTACTATTTTGAAGACATCCAAATTAATACGCCTATGGTTGAATGCTATAATCGTCAGAGCCTGCAGATAAGAGAATAACACATGAACTTATTGAATATAAACATTTTACACTAATTACATCAATAATCACAAATTTAACCTGGAACATCATGACCAGAAAGATCCATAGCGATGGAAACTACGATATAGGTGGAGAAAATTACGATGCTCAACAAAAGAGCTTTTACCAATCTGTTAGGGAAAAAAACAAGTTGTTAGGTCGATCCTAATGAAATCACCGATGCACTCACAAAATAACAACAAATAAAGAAACACCAGAATTGGTAACTAACGGCTCACGTTAAAAAAGAACAAAGGAGGAATTGGTTAAAAGGGACTGAGCCTTTATGCTTGTGGAAAAGAAATTCAGAAGGTATTGTACATTCTAGCATTTCATTCTCCATAACCACACCAACACCAACACACTTTAAACTGGAAATGGAGGCAAACCAAAGATTACCCAGATAATAAAAACGGAAATAAAAGCCCAAAAACCCTAGAAATGAGAACCCATACCTACAAGAGAGAGATTAGCGAGCCAGTCATACAGAACAGGAACAAAAGCTTTCCACTGAGAGTACTTGTCGTCGATGGAGAGAAGCCCATATTTTCTCCAAAGACAAAGATTCAGTGAGGGAAGAGGCTAGTGCTGTGGCTGATGAGGCAGGTGACGGTAGAGGTGATGATGATGGTGAAATACGTGTTAAGGCAGATGGTGGGGAAAGTAAGGGGCCGAAGAAGTCGACGGTAGAGAAGGAGAGGAAGTCGATGGCAGAGAGCAAAATAATGAGAGAAAATAGAGAGGGAGAAGGAGAATAATAACAAAGAACATTCGAGAGATTGTCAATATAGCAGTTGTGTGACCTTAAGATTAAATGGACGAGTGGGATGGATTGCGTGGTCGTCCATCCCAACTCGTCTTTAGTATATATACTTAATGAGATTTTTGATATGTGACTGATATGGTGACAAAAATCATGATAAGATATCCAGGATTGTCATTGAACATGCATTGTGCATATTTTATATACGTAGATGTGCATAAAATAATACTTATACATTTATGTAAAAGTGTGATATATGTAAATGTATTCTGTATGATATAGAGGGGCATGTTGGATGCCAGTTAGACATTGCCAGGCCATCTAGGAAATAGCATATTGGAGTGTACTGTGAGTCAACCTAGATGATTTTCCTAGGATTGATTGAATTTTTTTAACTTCCAATTATTAACTGTTTGTGATTTGTTTATGAATTCCAGACTTAAAGTCCGAGGAGTTTAATATTTGGGAATGTATTGGAAGTGTTATGATTTCTTTGACAATTCTGAATGATATTTGTATTCTTAAGAAAGTTGAATGCTAGACTTAGATTTGATGACTGTGAGATTCTGACTATGCATCATAAGTGACTGTTATACATGGCATATTCTGTATGTGATGCATTTCATAAAATGCATGCTCAGATAAAGGTGATGTGATCAAAGTAACCAGTTTGATAGAGCTTTAAGCTCAGTATTTTGCACGTGGAGCTTTGCTCCGTGATTTCTGTTATGATTGAGCCCAAAGGGCCAGTATCTATATCTGTATGTGAAAGGCACTCGGTCACAACAATAATAACGAATCTGGAGTCTCGTATAGATCTGTATTTGTATAAATATTTGTATGTTATGAATTCGCAATGATTACATGATATGCTATGCTAATGTGAGAATTTGCATGTTTTGAATGAATATATGTGATATATGTGGTATTGTGCATTTGACCTAGGTGAAATCATGAATGATGGTTCACCCATTGAGTTCGCAAAACTCATAAAAAATTGCAACGTGGCTATTCAGGTACGAGACAGGAGACCTAGTTTCTTTAGCCAGACTAGAGAAACATTTTGGACTTATGAGTTATGCTCAAAAAATGCCACAGACTGTGTACATTTGAAATTTTGGCTAATGCATGATCATGCATTCAAGTTGTACACCTCATATCTCTCAATTACAATATCCAAAAATTACAAACTTTATACCAATCAAAAGCTAAGGGAATAAGCTATAACTGTTTTGAAGACACCTTTATCTGATTCGACCTATATCAATACAGTTTCTTCAATAACAACAGGACTTGATATCTATCCCTAATAGTGCTACTTCCTAAGACAAGACTTAGTTTCAAGCTAAATTTCAATACCCTTAAGGATAGAATTCAAATTCAATTTCTTTTAAAGTTTGTAGCCAAATGTCTCTAGTTCAATTTAAAACAACAATCATTTCATTTGGAAATCTACATATCAAAATATAGCCAAAATACCAAAGCATGTTCAGTAAAAACATTCTAGTTATCAAATTCCAGCACACCTCAGTATTTTCATCCTAACACCCCCTTTTGGGCTAACTTTGCATGATCATTATGACAAGGAAAATGGTGTATTTCAGTAACATTTTCTTCTAGACAATTCTTCCATTATGTTTTTAGTTTCTAATAGCCCCAGAATCATACAATTTGATTCAGTATACTGAAAGTGATATTTAAAAAAGTTCAGACTGTTTTTAAACTATAACATAACTCGTAACTCTACTTCTAGCCAGATTTTGAAATGCTTAGAGATAGAATTAACTTTCAAATTCTTCAAGAAAGTTGTAGACATATGTATCTAATTTATTCTGAATCAATAATCAACATATTTAGAAATCTACAGCTCAAAATATAATCAAAATACCGAAGTCTATTCAATGAAAATTCTCCAGTTCATAACATTCCAGCATACATCTTCACCAATATCTCATATGTCATTCCAATTATGGCATAATTCTTATACTACTAAACGTATCATAAAGATTAGATTGTCACTTACTTGTTAGGCTTTCAATTCAGCTCAAACTTTAGATTAAGTCAAGTCTCCATGCAGGCAAAATTCATCACAAACTTATGATGAAAATAGGTTGATTTTGGACAGCAAGATAAAGATAACTTTCATTTGGTTTTCTTGGCTATTTTGTGTAAGGTAAAAAGCTGGTTTTGGTGCAGCAATTTGGCTAGGTTTAGGAAAATTATAGAGGAGAAAGTTGGAGCAAATTCGGTGGAGAAAGGTGAGAGAAACAATAGAAACATTGCTGCTGGAATTTGCTCCATCAACATGCTAGGTGTAAACTTTACAGCATAACATTTGTCCTAAAGCATGTCTTAGCCACTAATCCACTCTAGATGTTGCCATATTTCACCAATTAATCAGTCCATATGTCTCCTAATTATTGGTCCACTTGTCACCCAATAATTGATCCATTTGTCACTTAATTACTAGTCCATTAGTCACCAATTAACTACGCTAAATGTCACTCAATTTTAGGCTTAATCATCCAAAATTTTCATATATGTTTATCTTACCACTTGGCATTTGTCCTAGTCCAAATGTACCTCAAATTCACCAAAATTCCGAAATAATACTAATGGTCTCCAAATAAATTTTTAATGCAAATAACTCACAATTCACATTTTAATCACATTTATAAATCAATTATACCCGAAAACTGTGAATGAATGCATGTACAATCATATTCATGTGCAAAAATGTGCATGCCATATTTAACTAAAGCATGATGTGCATTTCCTAATTTCTCAGTACTTTCTCATAAATCACAATTCTAGCCTCAACATGGGTAACGAGACGTGACAATTGTGATCAGGTACTAAATTCTAAATGATGTGATATATGGGATTTGATCCTGAAAGATGTGAGATACTGATTGAACTGTGTTATATACTTATGATTTTATGTTCTATTTTGAATGAGCACATCGATGATGGTTCACTCACTGAGTTTGCAAAATTCATCAAAATTGTAACATTGAGTTTCAGGTTCAGGAAAGATCTAGCTAGTCTAGCTGAAGTAGCTTATGCATTTGGACATGGGGTCAATGTCGGGATTAGCTGTACCTGCAAATGTCTTAGTTATGTTGTACCAAGAATTGTATCTCTCAACTGTTGTAGAATGTACATGTGAATTTAGAAATGGAATGACATTCGAGAATGTATATGTTTGTAAATGAAATGGGAGAAAATGATTGTGATTGAATGTGATTGTGAATGAAATGATTCAAAATGAAGATTTGAAATGCTTTTGATTTTAAATGATTAAAATATGTAATGAGTTATTATGTGATGCCTTAAAAATTTGGAAATGCGACAGTCTTAACATGCCCTTTTGTAGAGTATGTTCCCGAATATTCTTCGGTATGTCGGGCACATGCTCTATGAGCATGGTATGTTACACCTAAAAATGTTCAAAACATTTCTATATTCACACCAAATTCTCCACTATACATTTTAGACTTCAAGTCCACTCATAAGCAACTTCAAACAATTAAATTAGTTAATTTTAAAAAGGCTAAAATACATTCATGCATTTAATTTAAAGACATTTATATACATGCATTATTTACAGAAAAATACATTCAAAACGTTTTCATATATATGCAATAATTCCCAAAAAGTATTTACAAGGCAAAAAACATGACGATGCTAACTACCTATGAGGTAGAGTCCCTGTTACTGAAGGCCCTGAGCGTGTATCTGGGAGGTTTTATTTTAAAAGCATAAAATATAATGTGAGCTAAAGGAGCTCAGTGAGTGTTAGATTTTCCATTCAAATCATATTTAACAATTTAAACCTCCCTAAAATAAATTCATTTCATTTCGTATGATACAATACTAATGGAAAACACATAAGCTTCATAAAACCAAATTAAAATAACTTTTAATTTAAATAGTAACGACATTATTATTTTCATAAATTTTCTTACACAATATAGCCCATTACTAATTTCTTTACAACACAGTGCACTAGGTATAAAGTCACAAAGCTAGTTTTGCATCGCTTATTCATGATTGGTTAATCACTAGTTATGGAACTGGTTCTACATCGCTTACTTGTAACAATTTTGGCTAGCACTATAGATACCTAATATATGCAGAGGGCAACTCACTAGATTGCTAACAGACACAATACCACCCATTGTTAGTAACTGATGCCCTCCAGACACTGCCATGCACATTTTAGGGTACTTTGACTGATAAATCTGTAATACCATCAAGGCGTACCATAGGCTAAAAATAATTTTTCTTAGTACCTTAACTTTTGCTATAGAATTAAACCACTTAGTAAATTAAAAGCAACTTATACATTTACAAATCAATTATGGGAGGATTTTATATTAATAACAAGGCTAATAAAATTCAAAATCATACAATTCTATGCATAATTTAAAATCACATGACATCAATTCTTTTACAAAGAATTTACTCATATAAAACAATTACAATACGCTCACTAATTTGTAAATTTATCACCAAGCACACTCACGTGTTTTGTGCCTCTCCTTACACAAATCGTATATCACTTAGGCATTTATTTCCAAATTTGGAAATAAGGCATTAAAACTAAATATTTGGTTTAATTGAATTCAAGATTAGTGTTTAATCGCATAATATGTACGCTAATCGTATTTTCGCTTAAAATTCTATAGGCTAATCTATTATTTTTCATTTCAAAATCTAACTTCAAAAATTGCTTAAATACCATCTTTTACCCATTCTAACTTATCAATTTCTTCAAAACACTATCTCACCCAATTAATTCAGCATATGACTGAATATGTAATGTTATTAATGCTAGCTTTTTCCATTTGATTTTTCACAATGACAACCTAAAAATTTCAGCTTATTTACACCATAACCATAATCAAACTTCAATAACTCACACCAACAACTACATTTCCTCTTAAGGCCGAATTTCCCTCGCCTCTCTCTCTCTCTGTCTCTCTCTCTCTCTCTTTCTCACACACACACATTATCATTTCATTTTCTTTCCAAATTTTCAACACAATTCACCTAAGATCCATGCCAAGCATTATCCAAACACATCAAACTAAAAATTACAAATTTTCTCCAACAATTTTCCAGCTTGGCCAAATTGATACACGTCAATTATCCTTCCATTTTCTTAACATATCATATCATAAATACATCTTTTAAAACCTATATCATTATTCAATTCACATAATATCATCCCCAACCATTTAACCATAAAAATCCTCAAACTTACATAACCTTTACCTAGTCCAAATTCATAATCTAGCCATCAATCAATTTCTCCCAACCACTAAAGTTTTAGAGAGAAAGCATGGGGGAGGGAAAAACAATGCTATTTGTTATAACAAATCAAAAGGTTATGTTTCATAATAATCCCCATCTTCCCAAATAAATATTCAAGAATGGTTACTCTACTTATTTATAATTTTAGAACTAGCAATAACTTTGAAAGATTCTCTTGATAAAAACCTACCATTTTTTTTGGAAAATTTTTTTTTAAAATATAGTAATAAAAATTATTTTACACTAGCCAAAACCCATTTCTCAAAATATTCATAAAACTAGCAAATGTTGGAAAAAAAATTCCAAAACTTAAAAAAAATTATTCTAAAAAATCTATTTTTAAATTAAAATAATTATTCAAAATATTTTAACAATAGAAAATACTTTTTTATAATCCTTATCCTTTTAAAATAAAACAAAACCTTTTTTTAAGGTTGAAATTCCAAATCTTGGAATTTGTCCAAACTCCAAGAATATCATTTGCATACTTTAGAAGAAATCGATACCATAAAATGCAATATTATTTTGTTTGAAGTTGGTAAAATTACCCAAACTATTTAACTTATAAAATCATGAAAATTATTCATCTTATGGAATAAGATTAAAGGATGTGGAAACTCAAAAAAATTTAGGCCAAAATTTCACAAACCTCCCATATTCTCCAAGATATAATTACCATAAATATAATAAGGTTGGTTGAATTCCTTTCTCCTAAAAAACATAATAAACTACTATTCATGGGTAGTTTTCTTCTACACCATATCAAAATACAAATTTTTTCTTCTACACCATATCAAATTTCAATTTTTTCCTTTTAGTTTATTAATTAGTGGAAATGGTAATAATCAATTTCATAAATATTTTCTTAAAAATATATCAAGGATATTCAAATTTTAAAACCATATATCATCCACATGAATATGAAGACCTATTTCCCCGATGTTTCTTATTTATTTCAAAGTTTTTAATGCCATAGGTAACCTATAGATATGACTATAAATAAGACCAACAATTAAATAGTTCTATCCTAATAAGGAGATTTATATTCAAATAGTAGGATAAATTTGGGTCAGGAAATAAAGCTTTAGCTTTAGTTGTTGAAGAATGGGTAGTCCAAAATTCACATCTCTTAAAGCAAACAAGTAATGAACCTATCATATTTTTACATCAAAAACTAATAACCAATAATTTGTTAGTTACAGCAAAACTGAGCTTTCATGGTGTTCCTCTAGAGTATTAGACAATAAAAGGCTTAAGTTATCTTACAAGCCTTATAGGAAAGCACCTCTGCATAGATGAAGCCATTGTTGTTATCAAAAGGATCAATTTCTTTAGAGTATGTGTGCTTGTTGACACACTATATGATCTTCCTAATGAAATACCTCTTCTCAAACTGAGTGAGACATATGAGAAGCTAAAAGATGTTAAAAAGTTATATATGCCTAACAAGTAGGCCAATTTTGTTAAAGAAAAATTTGGAGGCTTACATGTAGGACATTTATTAAAAGAGATTTATATGAACTCGTAAAAGAGAATAATAAGAAAAATAATATGGAGAAACAGGTAGTTATAAAAGTGCCTCGCTAATAAAATACCACTCCTAGACCTATTATAAAGACTAAAAAGAGCCTTAAATAAGGAGAGGTAAGTAGCAATCCTTAAGCTACATAAATATACAAATGAGCTCTCCCCTAAAAACTTGTTATTAAAGTCCCTAATTTCTTGACAATGGAAGAAACTACAATAGAGAAAACAAAAGATCTCAAACGTGACTCTTTTCACAAATCTCTTAATTCTCCTCCCAAACACAAGAAGATAAGCTTAATAAGTTCAAGAATATTACCAGAAGAAAATCGAATAAGAAGAAAAAGAGTTCTTCCACATCATAATCATGACTATTATCTCAAAGAATGTTAGAAGGAATAATTGGCATTGAAGAAATTTTATTACTAATAATAAGTATTTTATTTTTACCATGTTAGAGACTAAGCTAAAAGAGGATAGTTGCAAGCATTTGAAATTCTTCACTCCTTAGTCATAGATCAGGTTATCAACTTATTAGTTAAACAGAAGTATAATTAATTAGTTTTCCATATAAATTTTGTTTATACATATGACCTCACCTTCCAAAGGATCGCTCTCTAGTCCAAACTTAGAGATATAACTAAATTATACAAAGTTCCCTTGGTTTATCCTAAGGTATTTTCAATAGCATGTTACATTTTTATAAAGCTAAAGGGAATTCCTATATTATAAATCACACTGAAGACTTTAGAGATTTTGTTACAAATATACAAATTATGATCCTAAGCATAAGTGGGAATTTTTATATATGGTGTAATAATCAGAAAAGGAGATGGTTCTTAAGGAAAAAGTTTAATAGGGCTATGGTTAATAATAAATGGATCCAATCTTTCCTCGATAGTAGGGTTACTTTCTCTAATTCTTTGTTTTCTTACTACGTACCAATTATTATATAGAAATCCAGTATCCCTATCAAGATGAGTTTCCATTTCATGTTTATTAATTATCTTGTAGATCTAGAAGGATTTGAAAAAGTTGTTCTAAAATTACATTGTGTTAATTTTTGAGGACACGAGCTTTATGTTTATATGAGAAAACTTGATAGCATAATGAGGAGCTTAAGAAATTTAATTAGCTAAATTTTCATAATACATTTTAGGCTATCAATAATTCAAAGGAGAGGCTTACTAAAGCTCAAACAACTCTCAATCTGAACTATGTATCCTTTATTCTTTAAGCTAAGGAAAAAGATGCTCTTTAAGGTTATTTTCAAGCTCTAAAGCTCAATCACTCTTTTTTGATATAGAAATCACTATGGCTAAGGGATCAAAATAAGAAGTCATTATTTTTTATAAATGAGTTCTTACAAGAAGAATATTCAATAAAATAGTGATCCTAAAGAATGATGTTGCATCCTTCACTTTTTAAAAAGATATCATCAGAGAATCATTCTCTTTTTTCTTTAATACTTTTAGGAGTTCTAACTGATAATAACTCTTCAATGTAGTTTTTTAACTCAAACTTTCAGGACCAAATCTCCCCTTAGGAAGATGACTTGTTGACTAAACCTCTAATGAGAGTGATATGGAAAAAGCTCTCTATTCTTTTAATGTTTTTAAAGTACCAAACCCTAATGGCTTTAATGGCTTCTTCTTTCATAAAACTTAAAACCATATGAAGAAATTGGTGATTAAAGCATTCCTAGAATTTTTTAGAAATGGGAAAATGTTGAATTAATTGAACAAGACTCATTTTTGTCTCATTTATAAAGGCCAAGCCCCTAAATCTCTCAAATAATATAGAAATATAACCTATCACAACTTTTGTTTACAAAATCATCTAAAAAAATTTTAAAAATACTTGAACAAATGCTGATAACTCATATAGATGGATCTGAAAGAGCCTTTATCATTAGCAGACAAATTGGAGATAACATCTTAATTTCTTAAAAATTATTAAGAACTATAATAAGAAGCATACAAGTCATAATTGTGTCCTTAAAATAGACTTCAACAAAGCATTTGACTCTATTAATTAGAAATTCGCCCTGAATACATTCAAGACTTTTGGTCTCCTTAAAATCTTTGTTGAATGTATAGAATAATGTATTACCATTGTTTCTTATAAAGTATTAATTAATGGTGAGCCAATAAAACTCATCAAAGAGGAAGGGAATTGTAGTAAGGAGATCGTATTTTTGCTTACCTATTCACCTTGTATATTAAGATCTTGATCAAACTATTAAGGAGGATCATCAATAAGAAAAAGCACTTTATGTTTCTTTCTAAATTTAAGAAACTAAACAAGTTTATCATTTGCATATGACTTGATATTATTTTCAAACTAATACTAATTCTTTAGGTGCTTTAATGAATTTTATTACATCTTTAAGAAAATTTCTAAGTTGGTTATCAATAAGGAGAAGAGTGGAATGTGCCTTCTAGTAAGTTCTCTGTACAATGCTTCCCAGTTCTCCTTTTTAACTGCTTTAAAATTTCTAAAGCTTTCTTTTTTTGTATTTAGAAATCCTCACCTCCACTAAAAGCCCCTCATTCACTGAATGTTACTCATTAATTGAGAAGATTTATAAAAGAATTCAAAACTGGTATAATAAAAACATCATAATGGCTAAAAGTGTTCAACTTATTAACTTTGTCTTGAATAACATAAATGTTTATTAAGCATTGTATATGATGTTTCCTTGTTGGACCCCGAACTTCTGGTGAAAAAAAAAGTGGAGAATCGAGAAAGTTGACTTTTTGGGTCATTGAGAGTTGACTTTTTGATTTGGGTGAAATTTGAGGAAATGATCTACATAAAA
>JAOTBA010000007.1:21761201-21786688 GCA_025629845.1 Erythroxylum squamatum
GGTTGGATGTGAATATAGAAGTGTGTTTGAAATCGTTTGCAGGTTTTGAGATTTTAAAAATATAGCCGTTGTGCTGCTCAAATTTTTCTATAAAAAAAAAGAAAAGAATTGATATTCAGTTAGCATTGCATAGTCGGATTAAGGATACCGTTACTGCCCTTAGCCCGGTTATGCGGCGGTTGTCATGGGCCCGATGTGGTACTGGGTCGTGACACAATCAATGACGGAGCCAGAAGTTTAAGATAGGAGGGTCCAAATATTTAATTTTTTAAAATTTTGGGAGGCCCAATGTACCAATGAACTCTAAATAATTCCGTCATTGTGTATATATATATATATTAAAAATAAAAATATTTAATTTTTTAAATGTTGGGGGGCCCAGTGCACCATGGCCCCCAACATAGCTCCGTCTATGAACACAATATTCCCTTTTTTCCAGTAATATGAATGGCAACCTGATGTCATTCATCATATATACCTGTCATTGGTCCATTGTAGATGACATAAAATTCTTTGAAATCTTGTTTTCTTTGGGAAAGTTGAGGGTTGTTTGGTTTAGTGGATATAGGCGTTGGTTGTGGAGTAATTAAAACAGAGGTGGTTTTTTGTGGAGGTGGTGCACTAGAGGTAGTTGGTTCAACAGGAGTAGTTATAATTGGTGGAGTTTGTGCTTCCAAGAGAGATATAGAAGATCGAAGTTGGTTTATTTCTTTAGTAACAATGCCAACCTGTTGTTATAGTTCTATTAATTCTAATTCCTTTTTTTCTCAATGCTTCCTTCAAACCAATTATAGCTGCTTCCATTCTCTGGTTAATATATCTGCAAGAAAATTGGCAGTAGATTTGATATACTGAATGGTGAACTGATATTGATTTAGTTCTAATTACCATCTGATGAGACGACCTTGGTTAAAATTGGTTTTTATATTGTATCTAATGAATCCACATAAATACTTCGAATCGGTTTGAATTGTAAATTCAACCGGTAATAGATCTATGCGTCATTTTCTCAAAGTTTTGAGAAAGGCAAGTGTTTCCTTCTCATGAATGGGATACTTATATTCAGTGGGATTGAATGTCCCATTGATGTATTTATATAAAAGATATTTCCTTTGATTGGGTGGTTATGCCCAAAGGCATCCTGCCCTGTATCCATTTGTACCAGTAGTGTATCCATCGAAAGATAGTTATATAAAACAGGTAGTTCCTTGCATAGTTCCTTCAATTTTTGTACAGCAAGAGTATCATCATAATTCCAATGCCATTGAGATATTGTACTACATTTAAGCTGAAATCATTTTCTTTCTTTTGCTAAATCCTTAAAAAAATCTTGATCTGAAATATAATTTAGAACGCTTAAAAATTGTTGCACATGAGTTCTATTGGTTAATTGATCGAGGAATTGATGAATTTTATTTAAAATATTTTGTTGTAATTTTAAATATCCATTGACAAATTAAATTCCTAAATAATCAATATTTTGTTGAGCCAATTTAACCTTCTTTTGACTTAAAATTAATCCTTTATCTTTACAACGTTTAAGTACTATTTTGACTTTTTTCAAATGATCCAGTTTGTCCTGACTGGAATAAATACTAATCCTTCTAAATTATTATCCATAAATCTTTGATAAATGCTAGGTGTTTTAATCCAAAAGGAAGTACATTCCATTGATAATGTTTTTGCGGGGGATAAGTAAAAGCTGTTAATGGTTTGGTATTTTCATAAAGTCTAAGTTGCCAATATCCAGATTTGGCATCTAAGGTTGTGAACCAAGTATGTCCTTTTAATTTATTTATAATGTAATCTTTTCTTGGCAGTTTGTATGCATCTCCTATAGTAGATTCATTAAGTTTCTTATATTTTAATTTGATATCTTTTAATTTGATTTCAATTAATTGTTGATTTGTATTTTTAGTTGGATCCAAAAAAAATTCACTATACACATTTTGTAATAAAGTATCTATTTCACTTTGTATCGTGGTATTGTTGAGAAGATAGAAGTGCATATAATTAAAATTTTCTTGTATTTCCTTTAATTTATGATAATATGTAGTATGGTATATCGGAATCTTAAGAATGATTGATTTTTAGTTTAATGCTTTAATTATTGGAGTTCTTAATGTAATATGATGTAAATATTGACAAAACGGATTGTATAATTTTAAAAAATTATTTCCAAGAAAGATAGGTAAACCTGATTCTTATTGATATATAGAGGGTACTAAAAATGTATAATTTTCTATAATGATATTATTATAATAGCTGACATACCATATAAATTTAAAACTTCCATCAGCAATTCTTATTTGTAAAGGTTTCTCTATTTTTTTCCAATTATTTAATAATGATATTAAAGCGATACAGATTTTCGCTCCAATATCTATATATGCATTTACTTTTTTATTCTGAATAATCACTTCGATAAAGGTTATATTTGGATTCAATTGGGGATTCGTCTGAATATGTTTCTTCTTCATAGAAATAGAGAGAGGAAATTATAGAATATGTATCAGAGTCCGATTCGATTAGTTCTGAATGTTCCTGTAAAGCTGATTGCAATATATTTAATTTTTCTTTATAATGTTTAATATTATTTTGGTTTTTTCAATTTGGACAATTATTTGCATAATGTCCTTCTTCTTTACAAAGCCAACACTTACACATTTTCTTCTTTTGAGGACAATATTGTTTCTTTAGTTTAAATTTTCTATATTTGTATCGTCTAAAAGTTTTTTATAAGGATTGAATGGTCACTTTTTATAATATCGAGATGGATATCTTTTCCATTTATATTTTGCAAATGGTCTTGATTTCTTTTTTCTTCGAAGATTTAATTGCTTTGTATTACATCCATATTGTTGTAGTATTTTTGCATATTTTGCACAACAGGCTTGATTAGTTGTATGATGTAGAGTTTGTTTCAATTTGGCTTCAAAGCATTGTTTAGTTAAAATGTCATACGTTATGTGAATAGCTCCTCCTAGATTATAGGCTACTGTTTGTTGTTCACGTTGTTCTTGAAATTTTTCTTCCACTTTTTGATTCATAGGGTAAGGTAATTTTTGTATAAAAATATGAATATATATTTCTTGTTCTAATCTTGTTAACTTATAATAGTATTTTTTAATCAGTTTATTAAAAGTTAACTTTTTATAACAAACATAATTTAAACATTCTCGTACAATCATAAAACTCGTTGTAAAATAATTGTCATAACAATTCACTCGTTTGTCATAAAATTTAGTAATCTAATAACATGTCGTAAAACCACGGATAAGAATACCATTCCGTACTGACCGAAAAATGGAACAGTATTCGTTCCATTGGTACCGGTCTCAAATACTAGTCGGTATCGATTTTTTTGGTTCGACACCGAGACATACCGGCTGGTACCGTGAACTTTGAAAAGATGGAGGACTAAATTATAATTTTAAAAAATCTAACCCTAAAAAATCCCCCCGACTCTTCTGCGCAAAGTTGCGAATACCATACCGAATTGAGATCTGGTACGGTACTGTACCAATATCAATCAGTACAAGGTACCGTTTCAGGTAATTTTAAAATTTTTAAAATAGTCCCTAAAATTTTTAAAATAGTCCATTGATATATTGTACAGTTGTACTATATATTTTATTGTTTACATCGACCATGTTTTTAAAAATCATAATAATAAATAATAATGATAATTAATATGAAATAACAATAATTTTTAAATATTTCACATATAAATAATAACCACAATTAATATTTAAAAAGACAATCATTATCATACAAATATAAAATTAAGAATAATACAAAGTATTTAAAATATTACAATAATACAGTTTCATCGTTTTAATAAATAATAATTACATTAGAAGATTCAAAACATCCAATAAAAAAATAAATATTCTTATACCATTTACAAAAAGAGTTCATGATGAAGAAACAATCAAGTAAAAGTTAAACCTAAAACAAAAACATTTGCAATTACATTATATATATAAAATTTAACGTAAACATCAAATACAAGTAAAATTAAAAGAAAAGGAAAAATAAAAACCTGTAACGAAATTTCAATCATCAACGGGAGGATACCCGCTATAACTGCACTAACCCCAATGATCATTTGGTACAAAATTCTTATCTTTGAGAGGAGCTTCACCATCATTATCATTCAAATTTCATGCACTAAATGACATGTCAATACTTTCTCATCCAAGATTACTTCCAAATCAATCATATCAACTAAATTCGGTTCTTCAAAAACTCAATCCTCCAAAAGATCAAATATTATGAATGAAAATTGGGTCAATTGAACTACTTGTGCTATTAAGACTCCTAGTAAATAATTAAATTTAATTATTAAAATTTTATAAAAAATTATATCGAAATTAATAAAGATAATAATAAAAATAACATACATTTCCTAAAGTTTTAAATTGTAACGAACAAAAACTAAGTCATTCAATCTTTTATTCTCCAATTTATTCTTTTTTTTTAGTGGATAAATGCATGTGCTCCAGTTTCGTTCACAGCCTATTGCACTCACACATTGACTTAAAATCCGAGTTGCAAACCTTTTCAATTCTGGAAAACCATTTCCGAATTGACCCCACCAATAAACTGTAAATTATAAGATAACAAAAGTAATGTTATAAATAAAATAAAATGATAATTAATTTTCAATAAATAAGAAAAAGAAAATAACTAATATCTAGAAAAAAAATTCCTCTTTGTCGAATAACAGTCAACATTTCAAAATCTCTATAAGACAACTTGTAAAGTTCTATTTGTAAGCTTAAAAGATCTTGCATCGCATCAATATTAACAATTGTTGTAATAGTTAAAAGCATTTCTTTATTAACTTCAACTTTCTTAGTAAGATCCAGTCTAAAATAGACACTAAGATTCAAAAATGCCTTAGATACAAACAATGAAGAAGAAAGTTATTTTTCCCTTCTCTCATTAATAATTGAAAGATATGGTGTGTACAAAGAAGACTTATGTTTCAAATTGGTCTTGATTACTTCAGTTGCTCTCTCCATGCCATCAAAATATATAACTCATTATTGGCTTTTTTTCACTATCAGTCAAGCGAAACACTCTCACCAATGGCTTATAAACTCGGATAACAAATTGACATTGAGATTAAAATTCTCTATCTTCCAGTATAATATTACAAACCTCCACTCCAGCATTAAACCTAGCATGTTGAGATGCAATATATTTATCACTTGTAAACATTTGTCTTAACTCTTTTTGTATCGAAACAAAAGACTAAAGTGAAAAGAAATTTGTGGCAAATCTTATCACAACAGGACGGTACAAATTCCTACCATTGGTAAATTCTTTTTTCATCAAATTTAATACTCATGCACGATTATAAATGAACTTTGTCACCTTTTTAACTTTTTGTACAATCTCATCAATAACAGGAAAATACCTAAGATTCTCTATATTCTCCAACATTAGGTCAATGCAATGTGCAATACAAGGAGTCAAAAAAATAAATTATACGTATTCTGCAACATTTTTTCTGCCGCTTTATAAGTGAAATTATTATCAGTAATAAACTGAACAATATTTTCCGGCCCTACTTCATTCACAACTTTATCAAATATCGCAAACAAAGTCTCAGTATTTCTAATAAGGTCAGATGCATCAATAGATTTCAAAAACGTTAAGGTATTTGAAGAATAAACAAAAAAATTTATAATAGGCTCTTGTCTCCTATTTGTCCAACCATCACAAATGATTGAACATCCATAAGTACCTCGAATCACTATTCTTTCAGCTAAATAACTTATAATTTTAGAAACAGCATAACTCAAAAGTTTTCTTTTTAAGTCATCAATCAAAGGACCTTTGTATCCTAGACTATAAGAGGCTATTGCATCCATCATAGGTTGACAATAATAAGACTGAGAAGCATTGAATGGCGAATTTATATCATACCACCATCTAGCTACTGTCATATCGACATTGTAAGTCGCATCTCTTAATTGCATTGTACTATAAATTGAAGGTTGGGCTCCAGGAGTTGTTCGTAGTGCAAAGAAACTAGTCGCGTGTCTTCTTCTCTTCCTCACATCAGATTCAGGTACTTCTTCTTGAGCCTGAGATGAAACACTACCATTACCACTTCCACCTTCAACATTTCCAAAATCACCACGGAAACTAGAAAACGAACTTCTACTATCAATTTCAAAATATAACCTTCCCCTTCTATCTCTCTCATATTGATATTTCTCTCATATGGATATTGTTTTCATCAGTCACTTCACATCATGACTTACTTTTTTTCAGAATTTCACATCTTCTTTAACCCCATCTAAATGTTTTTTTAATCGGTGATTCCTCCACCTTTCAAATACTTGTTACAAAACATGCAAATAGTATAGTTTTTCAAACCGAGAACCAATGCAGTATGAGCTCAAGCTGGATCATTATATCTTTCTGAAGTGGGTTGATCAGGAGTACTTGAACTTTCTTACATTTATCTGTACAGATAAAAATAAATAACACATAATTTTAATACAATTGTAAACTGAAATTACGTGTTATTTATTTTTGTGTACAGATAAATTGAAGAAAGTTCAAGTACTCTTGATTAACCCACTTTAGAAAGATACAATAATCCAGCTTGAGCTCATGCTGCATTGCTTCCCGATATGAGGAATTATACTATTTGCTTATTTTGTAACAAATATTTGAAAGGTGAAAGAATCGCACGATTAAAAAAATATTTAGCTGGGGTTAAAGAATATGTGAAATTCTGTAAAAAAAAGTATGTCATGATGTAAAATAACAGATGTAAACAATATCCATATGAGAGAAATAGAAGAGAAATGTTAAATTTTGAAATTGGTAGTGAAAGTTCGTTTTCTAATTTCCGTTGTGATTTTGAAAATTTGAAGATGGAAGTCGTAGTGGTAGTACTGGTACTGGTAGTGTTCCATCTCAGGCTCAAGAAGTACCTAAATCTGATTTGAGTAAAAGAAGAAGGCAAGTGACTAGTTTCTTTGCACTACGAACAACTCCTAAAGCCCAACCTTCAATTCGTAGTGCAATGTAATCAAGAGATACGACTCACAATGTCGATATGACAGTAGCTAGATGGTGGTATGATACAGGTTCGTCATTCAATACTTCTCAGTCTTATTATTATCAACCTATGATAGATACAATAGCCTCTTATAGTCCATAATACAAAGGTCCTTCGATTGATGATTTAAAAAATAAACTTTTGAGTTGTGATGTTTTTGAAATTAGAAATTATTTGGCTGAAAGAAGAGTGAATTGGTGTACTTATGGATGTTCAATCATGTGTGATGGTTGGACAAATAAAAGACAAGAGCTTATTATAAATTTTTTAGTTTATTCTTCAAATGACTATGTTTTTGAAATCTATTGATGCATCTATTCTTATTAGAAATATTGAGACTTTGTTTGCGATATTTGATGAAGTTGTAAATGAAATAGGGCTGGAAAATATTGTTTAATTTATTACTGACATGATTATGCTTATAAAGCGGTAGGAAAAAGATTGCAGAATACATATAATTCATTTTTTTGGACTCCTTGTGTTGCACATTGCATTGACTTAATGCTGGAGAATATAATGAATCATAGGTATTTTTCTGTTATTGATGAGACTATGCATAAAGCTAAAAAGGTGACAAAGCTCATTTATAATCGTACATGAGTATTGAATTTGATGAGAAAGAAATTTACCAATGGTAAGAATTTGTATTGTCCTGCTGTAACAAGATTTGTTATAAATTTCTTATCACTTCAATCTTTTGTTTCGATGTAGAAAGAGTTAAAATAAATATTTACAAATGACAAGTGGATTGCATCTCAGCATGTTAAGTCTAATGCTAGAGTGGAGGTTTATAATATTATACTGGAAGATAGAGAATTTTGGTCCCAATGTCAATTTGTTATCCGAGTTTGTGAGCCTTTGGTGGGGGTGCTTCGCTTGATTGATAGTAAAAAAAGCCAATAATAGGTTTTTTTATGTCATGGAGAAAGCGACGGAAACAATCAAGGCCAATCTGAAATATAAGCTTTCTTTATAGACGCCATATCTTTTAATCATTAATGAGATAAGGGAAAGATAACTTTCTTCTCCATTGTTTTCAGCTGAGGCATTTTTGAATCCTGGTGTCTATTTTAGGCTGAATCTTACTAAGCAAACTGAAGTTAATAAAAGAATACTTTTGACTATTACAATAATTGTTAGTATTGACGCGATGCAAGATCTTTTAAACTCGTAAATAGAACTTTACAAGTTATTTTATGAAAATTTTGGAATGTCGATTGCTATTCGACAAAGAGAAAAATTTTCTCCAAATATTAGTTATTTCTTTTTTCTTATTTATTGAAAATTAATTATCACTTTATTTTGTTTATAACACTACTTTTGTGATCTTATAACTTACAATTTCTTGGTGAGATCAATTCGAAAATGGTGTTCTAAAATTGAAAAGGTTTGTAATTTTAATATTCAGTCAATGTGTGAATGCAACAGGCTGTGAACAAAATTGGAGCACATTTGAATTTATCCACTCAAAGAAAAGGAATAGATTAGAGCATAACAGGTTGAATGACTTGTTTTTTGTTCGTTACAATTTAAAGTTTCGGGAAAAATATGTTATTTTAATTATTATCATTATTAATTTCGATATAATTTCTTATAATTTTCTAATAATTAAATTTAATTATTTACTAGGAGTCTTAATAGCACAAGTAGTTCAATTAATCCAATTTTCATTAATAATATTAATCTTTTGGCGAATTCAATTTTAAAGAACCGAATTTGATTAATGTGAATGATTTGGAAGATAATCTTGGATGGGAAAGCATTGACATGTTATTTTGTGCATTAAATTTGAATGATAATAATGATGAAGCTCATCTCAATGATCAATATTTTGTACCAAATGATTACTAGGGTCAGTACAGTTCTAGCAGGTATCCTCCCGTTAACGATTGAATTTCGTTCCAAATTTTTGTTTTTCCTCTTCTTTTAATTTTACTTGTATTTGATATTTATGATAAATTTTATATATGTAATATAACTGTAAATGTTTTTGTTTAAAGTTTAACTTCTACTTGATTGTTTCTTTGTCATAAACTCTTTTTGTAAATTGTTTAAGGATATTTATTATTCTTTATGTAATTATTATTTATTAAAATAATAAAATTGTATTATTGTAATATTCTGTATTATTCTTAATTTTTTATTTGTATGATGATGATTGTCTTTTTATATTAATTGTGGTTATTATTTATATATGAAATATTTAAAAATTATTATGATTTCATATTAACTGTCATTATTATTTATTATTATGATTTTTGAAAACAGAATTGATGTAAACAGTAAATTAGTAAAGTATACAGTACAACTGTACAATATACCAATTAAATATTTTGCAAATTTTAAAAATTTTAGGGACTATTTCATATATTTAAAAAAGTACCTGAAACGGTACTCGGTACTGACTAGTACCGATACAGTACCGTAATAGAACTCAATCTGGTACCAAGTTTGGTACGATACTCGCAACTTTGCGCATAAGAGTCGGGAGGGGGGAGGGCGATTTTTTAGGGTTAGATTTTTTAAAATTGCAATTTGGTCCTCCATCTTTCCGAAGTTCATGGTACTAGCCGATACCGAACGAAAAAAACAGATACCAACCAGTATTTGAGGTCGATACCGATGGAACGAATATCGTTCCGTTTTTCGTCCGGTACGGAACGGTATCCGTGTCCGTAGTTTTACGACATATTATATTACTAGATTTTATTATACACGAGTGAATTGTTATGACAATTATTTTACCATGAATTTTATGATTGTATGAGAATATTTAAGTTATGTTGTTATAAAAAGTTAACTTTTCGTAAACTGATTACACTCACTGAGCTCGTTTAGCTCACCCTTATTTTATGTTTTTAAACAAATCACCCTAAGTATGCGTACAAGTGCTGCAATAATTAGGACTTCACTGTAGGATTAGTTGTACCGTCGGGTACTGTTGTGCTTGTCTTATATTTTTTATGTATGTTTTTGCTTAAATTTGACTTAATTGCTTGTATATATGTAGTAAAGTATTTTTGGAAAACGTTTAAAAGTGTAATCTTGTAAACGGTTTAAAAGTGTATTCTTGTAAACATCTTTAGGAATATAAATCTCTTTTTCTTAGTGAACTAGGAGGACTTTAATCCTCAATGATATTTTTAAAACGTTGAGAATTGTTTGCTTAAAATTGGCTTAGTTGCTTGTATATATAGTGTAAAGTATTTTTGAAAAATGTTTAAAACTGTGATCTTGTAAATATCATTGGGATTGTAAAACTCTTTTCCCTAATGAAATATGAGGTCCTTTAATCCTCAATGATATTTTTAAAATGTTGAAAATTATATGTATGTGATTACTTGTGATGTGGACCTGAGGTCCCATTTCAAAAGTTGAGATGGTATTTGAAATATTAGAAGTATTTTAAAATGTGTTATGTAGGTTTTTGGACAAGCCTCTATCCTAAAATGATTAGGTGGCCGGCCCGGCAACCCACAGTGCCCCTTCAGTTGATATTTGATCCAGTTGGAAAGTTCCCGTGAAGCTAAGCATATCGCCCTTTTTACCAAAAAGCCTTAACTTAAAAAGATATAAGCAGTGGAGTTTTTTTTTGGTTTGTTTGTGATTATTTTTATTAAAAATCTCGACAACACGACGACTATATTTTGGCTAACCCAAAATTTTCTAAAGTCAGTAAAAGTGCAAAACACTTCTAGAATCATCTCAAAATCCCCACTTGTTTTGAACATGTATGCTTAATTTTAATATCCTAGTTCAATGATTGTACCGTGTAATGTGTTTACATACATTTTATAGAATATACTCTATTTATGGTGTACTAGAGTAAGCTAAACATTTAAATGTATTATTAAGGTCATAACGAAGATTACAGATAAACTAGAGATGGCTCTAGACCCGCAGAAAATTTTTCAAAAAATTTATGAAAACTTCGAAAAGCTATAGAATGAGTCCAAACGAGCTTTAAAAGCCATTAAATGTACTTTGGAGATTTATG
Source organism: Erythroxylum squamatum (assembly GCA_025629845.1). Classification (NCBI taxonomy): domain Eukaryota; kingdom Viridiplantae; phylum Streptophyta; class Magnoliopsida; order Malpighiales; family Erythroxylaceae; genus Erythroxylum; species Erythroxylum squamatum. The sequence continues at coordinate 21,772,289 of JAOTBA010000007.1, forward strand.
TGATACTTTTGAATGAAATCCGGACGATTTTAGTGACATTCAGCGATTTTCATATTCAATCCGAAAATTCTTCCGAGTAACCAAAAAGTTACCTAATAATTTCAAAATGTGATGAAAAGCTCCAGAATTAGGTTTGGAGTCCATAGGAACTGAAATGGGTCAAAATAGAGGTTGTTTGAATAGAATTTGGGATCTATTCGGGATGGGTCCTTCCAAATAACTTTAATTTTAATCTGTTTTTATTGCTTATAATTTTATTTTTAATTACAAATTAATTTAATTTTAAAATTTAATTCAAAAATTAAAGAATTCAGGTCGGTTCCCCAAGACCCAATCGGGTCTCAAGCCAAGCCCGGGCCAATTTCCGGCGTCCAGCTCATTGCCATACTTAATAGACACCCGTAAAGGTGACTTCTTTAGTAAAGGAAAGACTAAAAAGACTTGAAACACTATTATGCAGATGAGACTTGATGCGGACTACAAGTAATTAAAATAATACCTCATTATCCAAATAAGAACCTAAATTGCTACCGTTTTGACAGATAATTAACCATTTTTGGATGTTTTATTGTCTACGGCAGATCAAGAGAGGGATGCAGAACACTAAGTAGTGAGTGATAACAACTACATACCTGCCAGTCTTCCATAGCACATAAAGCCCGGTTCCACGAATTACAAGAGTAAGATACATTTTTAGTCCATCTGCTCCAAATGGGCTCTCAAAGAACTCTTTGAAACTTTTCCAGGTCCCTCTCAACCCAACATTGGGAAGATCAGGCATCATATGAGCAACATCCTACAGCAAAATATTTACAACAGATTTAACAGAACAAAAAAGGGGATGAAGAAGCAGAACACTATACTATTGGTAAAAGGCATGAGATGCCTGAACTACTTATTGTAAAGCTATAACTTTTCAGAGGAAGGCTGATGAAAATCAAATATTATAGATTTTTAAATGAGAACATGAAGCGCACAAAGAATAACTATTGCCAATTTCCTGCTCACCAACTTCAGCGGATTCACAGTTGTTCAAAAGGCTGGAATCCTTATGCACTTGAAAAGTCTTAAACACAAGTATGTTCGCTCCATTTCAGGTACACGTATACTTGATCCTCCCACCCCTACCCGAAATCAAACCACAAAGGAAAACAAACTTCTTCCATCATTAGTTGTTCACATAATTAGCAACCTTGAAGCCAGCATCTTTTGCCAAGCAAAAACAATCAGCAAAAGCAACAGCAGCTACCATATTCCCTCTATTAGTGTAACAAGCAAAGTTCTCATAAATGCTTTGAAATTCGATCTCCAATCATGTACAATCATAAGAAAACATTTGACACAAATGAGGTCCAAGATAATAATCCGACCTCCTGATAAATCATGAAACATAAACATCATTTGTCAGCCCTAAGGCAAGTTCACATTTCAAAAGCAAAGAATTTGCACATACAAACCATAAGCACAAGTTCCTCACTAGAAAAAAGCAATTTATGAACTTCCGAATGGAGCATTGCATTTCTATACAAACAAAGTTACAAAATCACTTATCCCAAACCAGAAATTTATGATTTCCCTTTCCATGCAAGTCATACAAATACTCACGTTTCAATAGTCATTCCAGTGCACTTCACTGCATTGTGCTCAGAGTAGGCAACTGCCTCTTCAACATTAGCAGAAGCGTGGCCTGATAAAGCATCACGAAGATTCCTTATAAAGTAATCACGGTAATCTGCTGACAACGACATGAAAGTACCGGCCATTAATATGAACTCAACCTGAAACCACACAGCCACGCAATGAGAATGTTTAAGATGTTTCACAAATCCTTTTACTTTAAATTGCAAGTAAATGAATGCAACCCTATCAACACTGTGGCCCAATCGCTTAAGCTGATCAATACTGTTTCTCGCCTGAACATATGGATTATATCTGAATCAAAAAGGAAAGCTAACGATAAGCAAAAAGTTTGGAATTTTAACATTTAGTTCACCACAATACAAAACCCTACCTAGCTCGAATCGCGCATGCTAGTAGGCTCATAGCCAGTATACGACTGCGTTCTTTAGTCGAAATCCGACTCCGGACCACCAAGACAATAAACACATAAGTTTCCTGGCGTAGCAATATGAGGGCAGCGGAGCGGCTTCGATATGAAAGCGACGACGGCGATGCTGGAGGCAGTGCTAACCGGTTTGGCACAGAGTTTGGGGAGGAGCGAGTCTTGGTCGGAATCGGGAAGAGCTGCTATCATCTCAACAAGCTTGGGGGCTCGCGTGAGGCCGTACTTCCGGCAAGCAGCGTATTTGAAGGCGTTGAGGTCAACCGTTTGTTTTGATGCGGGAAAGCTCCACCATTGAGTTCACGATTTCCGCTATGGTCAGAACCGAGCTTCTTCTTCGCTTACGCCATGGGCTTGGTACCCGCCCCGAACTGGTCGTGGCTGCCTTTTGGACTCCGACACTACAACTGCTGTTGCGAATAAACACGACGGCGACGCCGTAAAGAAGAAGAAGAGAGTACTATAGTTAAGTCTATAATCGAGTATTACGACGTCGTTAGGAATAATGATCGAAACGACGCCATTTGATTTCCTATACAAATGGAAACGTTGTCGTATTCGATGCAAGGTATCCATTTAACTGATTCCGTCTTTCTTTCTCATTCTCAGGCGTTAACAATGGAGAGCGATGTGAAGAGAAGGAGAGAGCTAGAGACCAGAGTCCCTGAGAAGGTTGGAGAGGTGATCTCAATCATTAAAACCGCCAAGCACGTAGACCAAGTCATTTGCGCACTTCACTCTCTAGCGGTCCTTCTTTTTCCTCTGGACTCTTTGCTTGTTTCAGGTCTCTCTCAGTTCTCAAGCAATCACTCAAAGTTTCGAGAGTTCTTTGTTTGTGAACTTATCTTGTATCGATTTTATGGACTTGTAGGTAGTCTGGATGAGCGCCACAGAGATCAGGTCCAACTTAAAATGGCAAAAGTTTTCAACTTTTTAGTTCATTTTTTTTCTTTTTCCTTTTTTAGTTTTTCAATCAATCTGCAAGCGAATTAGTATTCTGGGTTGTGTAGGTCCTTGGTGCTAAGGTCCCTTCAGAAGACGAGAGGGAAAATTGGTGGTTAGCATTCTATCAAGGAGCTGCCTTTCCCACTTTAGCTCGGGTTTTGTTACTTGGTAAACAAATTGATTTTGGTTATCTTATTGTTGAGCTCTGAATATATTCATGCTTTATTATTGTTCCGGTGCAATTGAACTGGAACTGGAATGGATTGGACTGCCAAATGGAATATAGATGTGGAAACTTGTGTGGTCTAAAACGGCCAAGAAGCGACGATAGTGAGTTTCTTCATTCATGAGTTAGAGTGAATGAACCTATACGATCTTTTTTAAGTACTTTAGGTCATAAAGATATCTTAAAGCTTGCTTCAGATTTGTTCTTCTGCTGCTTTAATAGAAGTGTGGCATATTTCATATGCTTTTAGGTGCATTATTATATTCAACTCCATCTTGGCCCCTAATGCAATGGTGATATTCTTGTTGTATGGTCATAAATATTTATCATACATATCTCTTCTGCTTGCAGATGTTGCTTCCAATTGGTTGTCCTGTTTCCCAATTTCAGCAAAAAAACATATATATGATGCATTCTTTATTAACGGTCCTGCCACAGAGGTTGCTCAGGCTTTAGTTCCATGCCTACAACACAATGGAAGTGATGCTTTTGATGTTAATGCTATCTTTGAAAATACTGAAAGGTAGTTGAAGAAGTTTTAGAATTGTAGCTTCTTTGTCCATATCCTAAAAGTAGACCTAAAGAATGTATTCATTTGTTTTAGTTCCATTTGAGCATGTTTCTGATCATTTAACCTATTGCATTGCAATTTTTAGTTGCAAGCAGAAAATTAACATGCAACTTTCTATTTTCTTTTGACTTTTAGTGCTTGGTGATCATGGTGCACCAGTGAAAGTTGTTAGCATAGAGATATTTACTTCATGATAGTTTCTGTGTAGCAAACATATTGATATTGACAAAGTTCGAGTGGGTAAATGATGGAGACTTAAAATGTAATGCTAGTAAGAGAGCTTACTGAACTCATTAGCTCAAACTAACATTTAGAAAATCTCGTCTCCAGCTATGTTTCATTCTATTTTCACATTAGCATTGGCTGTTCTGTCCCAGAGTATGTTTCAGAATCCTCTTACATTTTGAAAGAGATGTCAATGGTCAGTCTTCATGGTTGCCTTTTTGTTCTCTGGTGCAAGAATTGTTTTTGATTGTCGGAATTATTTCTCTCCCATTGCGCTTATTCCTTGTGCCTTGTATACTTAGGATAACGGTGTGAATTTTGCTGGCTTGTAAGACCCTGATCCTGAAGAATTATATTTAGTAGGCCCATAAAAAATTCTACTGATTTAGAGACAGGCAGACAGCATGTAAAAACTTCCTGTCTAGTTATTAACATCCTTTGCATTTATGACAGGTTACTTATAGTGTGCTTGCTTGACAATGAGGGGGTGCATCAAATGGCAAGATATTTTGGCAACTCACAGAAGTCTGAAGAGCGTATAACTGCACCGCTTTCACTTATATCTAGGGTGGCACAAATGGTCGCATCAGTTCCTGATAAAGCACGGCCAAAAGGCCCTTCTTCTCTTTCTGCTCAGTATCCTTATTTTTATTCACTATTTTTCTTTTGTTTATGCTCTTCTTTCTGCAATCCTGACATTGTTTTTGTGGTTATTGTCCACTGAGTAAACAAGTTTTTCAATGGATCCGCGTAAAAGTTGTAATTTTTCCTTAATGGAGACATAGTTTGTTCTTCAAGCAGATATCAGGTCAACTTCTCCGTGGAGCAAAAGAAACAGATAACAATATTTTAAATAAAGAAGCAATGTACAATAAGAATGGCATGGACGGAAAATTTTTATTTATAGGAGAAGTATTTGCACGCATTTGTCGGCGTGGGTCTTCAGGTAATTGAAATATTTGATCGGTAACTATCTCTTACAAATCTTATTTCCATTGGGAACCCATTGACTTAAGCTGTATATTAATAATTTTGAATATTGATTCTGGCAGATTAAATTAGTTCAGAGTAACCAAAAAAATTACTGCATCATATTTGATTATGTAAACAAAATCTGTCATCAATACTGATGAACATTACCTGATTATCAGAACCAAATCTTAGTTATCTATTCTCAATAAAAAAATCTTTCTGATGTCCAAGAACTTAATCTCATATATTTGTATGCGGTCGGAAATCTACTAGTGATGGAGCAACTCTGTAGCTTTGGTCTTTAATTAATCTTGTTTACAGATGTGCTGCTATGTGAAATGATCCCTCTGGTTCTCTTACATGTGCAAAGCTTCATCTCGTCAAGTTCTGATTCAGATATCGTAGACAAATATAAGTCAAACTCTGAATACCAGTTTTGGTCAAAGATAATGGAAGCAATTAAAGACTCCCATGCAATTGAAAGAATGTCTGAACAGCTTTTACGTTATTTGGCACATGAAAATGTACCTGATGTTGAAGCATACTGGACCCTTTGGATATTATTTAATCGGATTATTGAAGTTCAGCCATCAGTGAGGTCAGTAGACATCATACCTTCAACCTAATGCAAAATGATAGTTTACTGCCAGGGCTTTAAACTTTATGTTCGTGTGAGCAGGATTGTCATAGATGAAATTTTCAACTTTGATGCTTTTAATATTGTGCTCCCAAGTTTTTCTCAAAAAAAATCTGGTTTAGCTCATTCCTTGTGATTCTTAGAGTCATTTGGCATTAGAATCATGACCTATATTATGCTTTTTGATTCTCTTCATGTACTAATTTTTCAATTGTATTTTAGGATGCTTATGCCCCTAACACCAGACACCCATTTGCTTATTGCAGGTCTTTGTTTGTTGACAAATTTTTACTTTGGAAGGTATTTCCTATTTGCTGCCTCCGATGGATCATTCAGTTTTCTGTTCTTGAATGTCCACCTGTTGACAACTCACTCACTAAAGGTCGCGAAATCCATCATCTCTCACACACAGTGCAGCATCTTGTCACTGTGTGGTCTAAAAAGGAATTTGTGCGATCAACACCATTGGAGCAGCAAACTTGTATCCTTTCTCACTATTTTATTTCCTTATAGGGTAGGTAACTAACAATGTAATAGAGATTGTGAAAGGTCTGAAGACTCTTCGTGTTGCATTAAGGGAAAAACTATGTCTGTGACATGACATTCTGCTTTTTCTTTTTTCCCCTAACAATATGTCGAATGATTTGAAGTTTGCTTTTATATATGTTTAAGTGATAGGAAGAAATGAGACTAGGTTCAGAGGATTGTAAGACAGTATAGAAATGGTAGCCTATCTATGAAGACTTCCATTCTTTCAAAACTTTCCTCCTTCCCCCTTTTCCTCCCTCCATATGGGACTGGTCTCTTAATACAAGTTACTTCATTCAATCCGGTTGTTTCTTAATCTGAAGTACAGATGTTACTGCTGCTATTGGTCTTTGCATGGAAAAGATGTCTAAAGAGGAATTAGATGTATCCAAGGATGTGATGCACTCGATTCTTCAAGGAGTTAGCTGTATATTCTTTTTCCTTTGCTCTGCAAGATATTTCTGTATGATTGGGTTTTGTACTTTTCTTATGACTAGTCTTTATTGCTGACAGCTAGGCTGGAGAGTCCTACTCATGTAGTACGGAAAATGGCTAGCAACATTGCTTTGGTGTTCTCTAAAGTCATTGACCCCAGCAATCCTCTCCACCTTGATGGTAGTGATGCCGGTGAGACCATTGACTGGGAGTTGGGATTGATTAAACCTCCCAAGGGAACTCTCTCTTTTGCTACCTCTAATAATAGTGAGACTAAAAAGGTGGCAAATTCTGAGCCTGAAAGCAACCTGAGCTGCACAATCAATGACAGGATGTGCAAAAATTCAAAGGGTCAAAGCAAGCAATCATCTGAATTTAAGTTGGTTGATCCAGATGAGATTATCGATCCTGCTACACTGAATTGTGAATCAATATCTGATAGTGATGAGGATGATGATGTGACTCAGACTTCTGAGTCCTCCAGTGATTCATCTCTACAGCCATATGACTTGAGAGATGATGATACCGATCTCAAACAGAATATTACACAGTTGGTTGATGTAGTTAAGGCCCTAAGAAAATCTGATAATGCAGATGGGGTAAGGCAATTCATTTTATCTGTCAATTATAGCAGTTACTCCCACTGCAAGATTCACTTTTCATGCAAGTTTTCAGATTTGGTCAGATTTGGATATGATTATACTCGATCTATATTCTATGACTTGAGAAAAATTGAAGAGAACTCATAAAAGGGTAGCTAGAATTTCTTGCTCTATTTCTATTTGTCACAGAGTGCTCCATGTTTGATTACAAGAACATCAAGATTTTTCCTTCCAAGGATATTATTAATTTCTTGAAATTGGCAACAGAAAATTCTCTTAACTAATTTGTTATCCATGATATCTTTTGCAGGTAGAGAGGGCACTTGATGTTGTCGAAAAGCTTGTGCGAGCAGCACCTGATGAACTCACACACGTAGCAGCTGACCTTACTAGAATTCTAGTACAAGTTCGATGTTCTGATGTGACAGTAGAAGGTGAAGAAGAATCAGCTGAAGAAAAAAGGCAACGAGCTCTGATAGCATTACTTGTCACTTGTCCTTTCAAATCAGTTGATACTCTAAACAAAATGTTATATTCACCAAATGTAGACATCAGCCAACGTATAATGATCCTAGATGTAATGACTGAAGCAGCTCAGGAGCTTGCTGAGGCTAGGGCTATGAAACCTAGACATCAATCAAGAGCCTTCATATCAACTATATCAGAGACTCAACCCTGGTTCTTGCCTAGTAACCCTGGACCTCCTGGTGCTAGTCCCTGGAAAGAAGTCTCTGAAGTGGGGAGTTTGCTCAAATATTCTAACCGTTATGAGAGAGAACTTCCACCAAAATCCAGTCAGATAAAAACAGGGAAGACACGGCGATGGAGCCTCAGATCAACAAGTGTTCTAGAAAGTCAATTTGATTGGTCCCACAACAAGTTTCCTGTTTACTCGGCAGCGTTTATGCTTCCTGCCATGGAGGGTTTTGATAAGAAAAGGCAAGGTGTTGACTTGCTTTATAGGGATTTTATTGTCCTGGGGAAACTCATCTATATGCTTGGGGTTTGTATTAAATGTACTTCTATGCATCCTGAGGCGTCTGCACTGGCTCCTCTTCTTCTTGACATGCTAAGATCCAGGTATGTTTGACAACAATTTGCCACAATTCTTCTTGTAGTGCAGACCCAAATGATATGTTGAGGTGGTGCAAAATCCTGATCAGGATGTGTGGAATGGCTTATTGGTTATTAGTTTTCCCCAACTAGAGGCCATGGTTTACCTTTGCATTTCTTCCATGTCGTTGCTTGGTTGTTGAGAAAACAGATCAGCTGTATAACATAGCAGTGGTGAATTTTTGCAGGGAGATATGCCATCACAAGGAAGCATATGTTAGAAGAGCCGTCCTTTTTGCAGCTTCATGCGTATTGATATCTCTTCATCCGTCTTTTGTTGCTTCAGCCGTGGCAGAAGGAAACCTTGAAGTTTCCGAAGGACTCGAATGGATTCGCACATGGGCACTTGATATAGCTGAGTCAGATGTAGATAGAGAGTGCTATACTGTAAGTGAGAAAGTCATGCTTCCATCTTTTATCTTTAGCAACGTAGTACTTTCACATTGTTGAGTACTTTTATGAGTACTTACGGATTGCTATATATCAAAATGTCGACTTTGGCTACGATGTTGGAAATTTAAACATCAAGACATAGTAGAACATCTATTTTATTTCTTCGAAGTTTCTGAAAGTAACGTTTTCTTCTGTCAGATGGCTTTAACATGTCTCCAACTTCATGCTGAGATGGCCTTACAAGCTTCCAGAGCACTAGAGTCTGCAAAAACTGCATTCAAGGCCAAGAGTGTTGATCTTCTTCCTTCTGATCTCATAAAGGGGACAATTAAAATTCCACATTCAAGTGCTAGATACTAAATTATTCTCGTGCTATGCATTCATTTCTGTTTTGTACAGTTTCCAGGAAAGTCAGTATAGGTCCAATCTAATCGGCCTGCCCGAACTTGAATGTTTCATCTTGTAATGAAAATTTTGTTGCTATTAGTATTCGTAAAGTTCTCAGATGAACGATCAGACTCAAACTATCACAAGAATCTACGGGAGGAAGTGCTACGTGGGTCAATACCTGCGTGATGACGTGGCACTTTCTGTGTGGGACCAATCTGTAGAAAGAAAAGAGCCAGAGTAGAGAGTGACAATATTCAGCGCGACTCATGGCCCTTTACTCCCTCTCCAATTTCTTCTCCTCCTCCCTCTGCATCTCGCCGCCGCAACCGCCTCTCACTCACCTCTCCTTCCGGCCTCATAACCTTGAGTTCTCGAAAAACGCGCTCTCCAACTCCACTTTGACACCACTAGTGGCCACCATAAGGCCACCGTCTATCGATGATAACTATTTAGTAGCAAGCGTAGTGTGCCCTTCGGTGGCGTATTCTAACATCTTTTACTTCAAATCCGGCTACTTCAACGTGCAGATCAAAGTGGATGAGAACGAACCCGAGGATAGTGTCGTGAATCGGTTCAGGAGATCTGTTTTAAGGGCAGGGGTTGTACAGGAGTCGAAAAGGAGAAGATTCTTCGAGAACTCTCAGGACAAGAAGAAGAGAAAAACTAGAGACGCTGCCAGAAGGAATCGCAAAAGGTTCGTTTAATTTACTTATTATTCTTCTTTTGCCTCTCTACTCTTTGAGTTCTTAGTGGATTCGAGTTCTAGTTCGAGTTCTTTGGTTATCAAATGAATTGTGTTTTTCTTTAATCTCAAACGTCAGACGCCCAAAATCAAGAATCCAGATCAAAAAGGAAGATCTTAGAAGGAAACAAGTTGATGATGAAGAAGATGATAACTGGGATCTTCCAGAAGATTCAATAGACCTTCCCTATGTTAAATAGACAAACAAACACATACATAAAAACTCTAATCATTGTTTTGATTTTCAGAAACTGTTTGATGTTTACCTTAATCAGAATTAAAAAGTTGTAATTCGCACTTGATACTCTCAACTTGACATTGAGCAAGGTTAGATGTATGTTACTAAGGGTATGTTTGGATGTGGGTGAAGAGATGGAAGGGAATATAATGAAATGATCCAAATGATTCAGACCATTATTTAAGAATCTATTTTGAAACAAGATTAAACGGCAATTGATGGCTTTGAAAGTTAGCCTTTGTTATCCAAAATTTAATATTTTGTGACTTCTCAAATTGGGGGTCAGGGATGGAATGACATGGCTTACCTTCTAAACCTTCTCTTATTTTATTTAAACTTTCAAATAATGGAGTGATCTATTTCATTCTATTTTATTTCATTCCATTCTATTTCATTAATTGTCATTCCATACTATTCCATCCTAAACTTTCAAATATATCTTAAAGAATCCCCTGTTAGGCTTGGGTCGGGCTTCTTGATTTTGTTTTAATTTCACCTTTCAAAACAATGAAATTTTTATCTGCAATTTTAAGATTTTAGGAAATGACAGTAAAACAACCTAGGAAGTGGGCTCGGGTTGCTCGAAATAGAATTTGAGTTGTTCTCAAAATTGGGTTTAGATCAAATTGTTCCCGTTATTTTGTTACTATTTACGGGAAAAAAAAAATGAATGAATGGATGGATGTTAATAGAATAAAATAAGAACAAGTAATAAAAATAGGTGATTTATTTTTCTCAAAATTTGAGTTTGGTTTAAAATTCAGTTAATTTGTATTTGACCTTTTCATCTTGAGCCTCGAGTTTAATTTGTCAAGTGTATTTATGTGAAATCATTGAATTAAGAAGTATTTGAAGGATAAATTCCATGGTTTTGGTGTCTTCTAAGAAAGTGCTTGGTTGGTGGGTTTGGAAAGGAATTAATGAGTACGGAATAAAAAGTAAGTAGTTGGTTGTTGATTGTCATTATAATGGTAATAGTTTGAAATTTCACTTTTGGGGAATTCTCTGTACTTTCTATTTAGTAGAAGAATGAAATTCATTCCTTAGTAATGACTCTTTTTTTAAAAATATTTTTAATACTAATTAATTAAATACAATTAATTAATTAAAATATAATTAATTAATTAATTAAAATAATATAATTAATTAAAATATAACTCATTTATTAATTAAAATAATGTAATTAATTAAATAATTATATTTTAAATAATTATAATATATTAATTAAAATATAATCCATTCATTCATTAAAATGATGTTAATTAATTAATTAAAATATAACTAAATAAAATATAATTATTTATTAATTAAAATATTATTATTAATTAATTAATTGCAATATAATTAATTAAAATATAATTATTAATTAATTAATTACATTATAATTAATTAAAAATAATTAATTAATTAGTTAAATATATAAGAGTAAAAGCTGTACTTGACATTTTATTGATCATGAGTATTTATACACAACAAGGATTACAGAGATTACAGTTTAAATTTAAACCTATTAGAATTCAAAAAGATTGTAACTAATCCTAAAGGATAAGAGATAACACAACAATAAAATATTTACAGCAGCAGAAGTATAAACTTAGCAAAGAATAAGTCAACTTTCTGGTACAGTATTATAATATAGTTAGTTAAAATATAATTCATTTATTAACTAAAATATTGTAATTAATTAATTACAATATTTTTTACAAACCAACCACTATCAATAGTAATGGTGATCATTCCTTCCTCTTAATCAACCATCATAATTAAAACGATAATATCCATTCTCATTTTTCACTATATCCATTCTCACTCTTATTACCATTCTTCCATGCTAACCAACCGTCTCCTAAATCATTAATATGTTAACATCCTCCATTTATGCGAATACCATTAATGTTTTGAGTTTGATTTGCTCTGACACGGGGATAATTAGCTTGGTTTTGATTTAATTTGAGTATAAGGTTGAGCTTGAGTATTTTCTTTCATTTTTAGGTTTTAGGTTGGTCTCAAGTTATATTTTATTTTTGTTTATTTATATATTTATTGTAATTTTATTTACATAATAATTTAGCGTGCTAGTTTTACTTATTTACTATTAAACTTACATCATTCTTTTATTGTCACATTTGCATGTGGGTTTATTGGAAACAGCCTCTCTATTATATAGGGGTAAGGTTGTGTACTATCAAACTTTTCCAAACCTCGCATTATTGCGAAATTTCAGACTGAGTGTGATAATAACGTTGGTCTCGAAATTGCTTGTAGGCTTATAGCTTCGGTTGATGCCAACGGAGGAAGTGCGAGATCAAGTAAAGGACAACAAAGGGAAAACTTTCAAGGAATTTATCGATAATTAAGGATAAACTTAAAATTTCAAAAGATGTCACCTAAATCACAATTAAAAGCTCACTTAAAAAAAGAGAGGAAAAGCTCACTTTAATAAAGAGGTCTTCAGGTTGGAATGAGGTAAATTATAAATAGATTCTTAAAGCATATTTAACAGGATCAAGTATTCTTTGTAAATATTCAATTGTGGCTTAACTCTTGTTATTAGGTTTTTGTATAAATCTAATTAATGCTTCAAAAATTTAACTGAAAGTTAAATCAATAAAAGATTTAAGGTCTAAAAGATTCAATCGGTATTAGACTGTTTTAAAATTAGTTAAGGATTAATAAAATTAAAAAATTTAAATATAATTAAAGGAGATTGTTTTTATCTATAAAAAATTTTGAAGTTTAATAAAAAAAATGTGAAAATTTTATTAATTTATTTTGGTTTGTAAAAATTGATTAATTTCTGAAAATATTCTGGTTAATTAATAAATTGATCAATCTTTAATAATAAAAGTTATTAAAGTAATTGAACCGAAAATTTTAAAATCTGAATTAATCGATTTTAAATTTTTACGATTAAATTGACTTAATTAATTCAAGTTTTTGATCGTTGAATCTAACTGTTCTGATAGGAACAAGGCTTTTATCTCACTTTGGAGTTGCTCTAAAGCTTTAGGATTTTTTTTGTTATTGTTTTAAAATATTTATTTTTCTTTCTAATTTATGGTAAATGGATTTCATAAATCTAATGTACAACACGACAAGAATAAAGCATTAAAAGCAAATATTAAATAAAGCAAATAAAGTAAATATGGGCAAATATTGAAGCAAATAAAAACAAGTGATGAATATCATAACATGATCGGCAGTACAATAATTAATAACGCAAATATTAAAGCAAATAAATAATATCATTCCTTGATGGACGGCAAAGCCAACAGTTACAAGGTGCAATATGTAAATAAAAAGAGCAAATATCAAATATTAAAGCAAATATAGGAGCTAGATGAGTGGCAGAACCAGTCCATTACAAGCTGTGCATAAATAAAAGTAAATGAAGAGCAAATATTAAATAAGAAAATAGCTCACATTAATCTTTAATTATTGTTCAAATGTGAAGCATTACAAAAGCTTTAAGGTTTTAAAGAAGAAAAAGAAAATAAAATAAAAAGGGCTCAAATACAAGGACTTGATGTTCAATTTAGGCGTAGTGTTGTGTGTTGATACAAAGCTTCGGTAGAAGTTTTGGCTTCAACTTTAGGTAGCTTTAGGTATTAGGCCAAGGATTTGCAGAGGAAGGGGAGACGTTCGAAGCTTGGAAGAATAAGAACTTGGAGGAAGAACTTGAAGAAGAAAGATTGCCTCCTTCGTCTTGAATTTGCTCTTTACGTAGGCTTCTTATGTCCTTCTTTGTCTTTGCACACCTTCGAGTTGGTATCACCTTTTCCAAAGTCATGTGTTAGCTCTCTTTTGTGCTTTTGTGTCTTGTCAAATAATTCTCTCTTTTTTAATTGGGCCCTTATATTGGGTTGATACAAATAGTATTTATATCACATTTCTTAAGCTCACATTACTATAAATTGATCAAATTAATTTCTTGATCTTCCGGAACATTGTCTTCATTGTTTTCTGAAGTTGACGTGGATGATCTTGATTTTAGCATTTGCTTTGCTATCTCAAAATGAAATAATTAAATCGTTAATCAATTCGTAGACCATCCACAAATTTTTCTACGCATAAGTGAATAACAAATCACAACTGCAAAATAACGAAGACACCGACGTTTGGTAACGCAGTTCGGCACACCTTGCTTACGTCTGCGGGACCCTCACCCATATTAAATTCTTTCACCGTAGTTCACAAAAATTACACACGATTGATCTACTCCGTAAGACCTAATCTATGTAACTGACCCACAACCTAACTACCCGTGAAAGATCTTCACGCCCAATAACACGACCAACTCGTGTTAACCTCGTCAGAGGAT
>JAOTBA010000007.1:21796955-21821683 GCA_025629845.1 Erythroxylum squamatum
TCATGTGCAATTTCACTATTCACGTGTAATGGTATGCATGAATATTGCAACACAATACTAAACACTCTCGGCCCTTTCCAAATTACTATTTTACCCTTCCCATTGGGGGTGGGATGTTACAGTACTTCTGGGCTCTGATACCACATAATTGTAGCACCCCACTCCCGCAATGACCCGAACCCGACATCGATGGTGATATCTGAGTCCGAGCCCCCCGATGGTGGCATGCTAAAGCACTCAATCAGTCAGAAATCGGTATAAATTTTTTTGAAATCAATGACACATTTTGTGGAAATCAATACTCAAATTGGGCCCACATTTTCCTCCATAAACATTTTCAATTATCGCAAAACCATTAACAAAATTTTCAATATCCATTTGGGCCCTTTCACAATTACAAAACACTCAAGTCATTTCGGAATACAAATTTATACAAAAAATTGCGGAAGATACAATTCAATACAAAATAGAGGAATGAAATGCAGATGCGAATTGATCCCGACTTCTATCCTTCACTTGAATGATGTAGGTATACTCCCGTTGGCCTAACAGGGTATTCTTCTGATCCTGAAAAATATTTGCAAATTTAGGGTGAGCTTTGCAAACTCAACGAGTGACCATCATCGATGGCTCACCCAGTCACATAACACATATTTCACATTCACAACATTTCATATTTCACATTTCACATTTCACATTTCACATTCAATTTCACACTTCACATTCAATACACTTAATCATTCATATTATGCATATGCAATGCACATGAGACTCACTTTTTATTTGTTACTTTTTTGTGACCGATTGCCTAAACTGTCCCGTGTAGGGCTCATTGATAACTGCCCCATATAGGGCTCATTAAACGTTGAGCTTGAGACTCTAAATCACTTTTGAGCTCGAGGCTCATTTTCACTCGTTGAGCTTTAAGCTTTAATAGTTGGCTGCTCTGGTCACAACTGCCATTATATTTCATGCATTCATGTAAAGGAATGCATCACTCATAATTGCATATCCCATTTAATCACTTTCTCATATCATTGGACCTTAGTCCGGTATTTCACATTGAAGTGAAGAATTCACACTTTCATTCATATACAAATACAAATACACATTCCTGACATATTTAACAATTACATTCACATACAATTAGCACTTCAATATCTCATTCATATATCACGATCATCGGACCTTCATTGTCCGGAATTCAACAATCAAAACACATTCATAATTATTAGTGATCACTCAATTCATAACATAAACAAACAAACAATAAAGTAAGACCATATAGGTCTACTCACAGTACGCTCCAAAATAGCAGTTGCTTCCAAATTCTGGATACGCCTGTATATAGATGTTTAACTTTGATTCTTTACCAAATGAAGAGATCTTTAGCTCAAATGAAAGATCTTTTCTTCCTCTTACTTTTTCTCTTCTTGAACAATTTCAAAATCTCTCTTGAAGGCTAAGGAAATTAAAACCCTAGCTTGTTTTCTCTTCTTTCTCTCTTTCATTCCTTTTCATGCTTTCTCTCTCTTATCTGTTTTGTCATCCACTCATTTTGTTCCTCTAGAATCTTCTCATTCACGTTTTCTCCTTTATTTATAAGCAAGATAACACTTTTTCTTCCAATTATGCCCTTAATGATTGAGAATTGTCCCATTTGCCCTTCCATTTATGCGTTATGTCTTTTATACTTAAGTGTCTTGCCAATAGTACCCTTAAACAATCTAACATAATACTTATTCTAGAAGAATCTCCCCTATTTCCTTACGTTTCTAATGCCACCCAAAATCATTCAATTCAGTTCAGTGATTCAAAAGATATACTTCAAACATATTTGGACTGCTCTTATTCAAAACAGTATACGATACACAACTTCTATCAAAAATTTAAACATCTTAGAGACTGAATTAAATTCTAAATTCTTCATACCATTTGTAGCTCCATGTCTCTAGTTTATCACAAATCAAAAATCATCTCATTTGGACCTCTACTGATCCAAAACACATCAAAATACTGAAGTATGTTCAGTGAGATAACACTAGTTCATATTATTGAAGAACACACTCACTGTACCTGTCCCACTCTTTTCACTCAATCTTTCTCCATTCATTTCAAATAGCTATGATTCTTGGTGGAGATGTAGATCAATGTCTTACGAAACCAATAGTTCAAGAATCAAGTCATTTGGAGGTCTAGAGAAGAAGTTATGGTCGAAAGAAGCAACCATGTTTATGACTCAATCAACACGAACCTATTTTGGCGCAATTTCCATAACTTTCACAAACAATGTCGGATGGATCTCGCATTTGGACCATTGGAAATAGAACTTCGAGATCTACAACTTTCATGAAGACCTCGAAGACCAATTCTATATTCTAGATATTGTATCGTCTCACTTTTTGCATCGTCTTACTTTCACTTCGTCTTACTTTCACTTTGTCTTACTTTTGCTTCGTCTTACTTTCACTTCGTCTTACTTTTCCGTCTTACTTTTGCGTCTTACAACTTCGTCTTACTTTTTGCGTCTTACAACTTCGTCTTACTTTTGCGTCTTACAACTTCGTCTTACTTTTGCGTCTTACAACTTCGTCTTACTTTTTCGTCTTAAAACTTCTTCTTTCTTTTTCGTCTTACTTTTGCACTCTCTCCAAAACATCTCTACTTCTAAAGATTATAACTTTTAACTCCGATGTCTAAAATTTTCATACTATATACCGTTGGAAAGGTAAAAGAAAAATCTACAACTTTTCAGAAGGCAACTTTGCTAAAATCTATTCATATCAATCCCAAATTTGCCCCTAAATTCCAAAGACAAATTTTTCCATTCATACACCAAACGTATTGCACCCAATTCTTAACTTCATGACAAATTTTGAGATTCTTAGAGACATAATTGAAATTATATGTCTTCAAAAAAAATGTATCCATATGTTTCTAGTTTAATTCAAATCAAGAATCATCTCGTTTGGATAACTAGAGAAGACGTTATGGCTAACAGACCAAAGCATACTCAGGGAACATTTTCCAGATCACTTTCAATCTTGTTTCCAAATCTTTCCTTATCACAACTCATACCAAGATCACTCTTTTTACTCCTTCTACTTCTCATTTTCAATAAAATCATATTTAATATCAATTATACCCAAATGTTGTCAATGAATGCATGTACCACTTTTTATACGAAAACATTCTGTATTTATGTGCATATATGCTAACATGATGCATGAGTAAGAAAATGCATTGTCTTAATTTCTCTTTGAGCTCACATGTACTGAAATTTTGGGTCCTAACCCTTAATATAGGGATGAGATGTTACAATACTGCTGAAACTGTAGCTCTCATATGAAGCTCTGACCCATTTATCACTCTCGGTGTTTATAAATTCTTCAAGATTCCTCTAGGGTGCCATAGATCCTGCCATAAAAGAGTAGTGTGCCCATTTCCTATCCTAAATCTAAATTGGTTCCCTGGTTTATCTTTTGTTAATAAGATCTTTCTCCAACTCCAAGAGCTATTATAACTAGGAAGTACAGTCTAGAAGTTTTTTCTTCTCAGAATTATTGTGTGAACCACCCACTTAACCCACATTGCTTCTTTATCATGAAATAGGAACCAGATTCTTTTCCCTAGCAGTACAGTATTCCAAGAGGCTAGATGTTTAATACCTAAGCCTTCCTCCCTCTTCAACCTACAAAGATCACTTCATTTAACTTTGGCACGAGATTTAGTAGTGGTCTTTCCAGCCCACAAGAAGTTCCTAAGTTTAGATTATATTTCCTTCAGCATGGAAGATGGAAGGATAAAGACAGAAGACCAGTAAACTTGGAAGGTTGAGAGGACTGAAATCACTAATTGGAGTTTACCAGCATAAGAGATGTGCTTATAAGTCCACTTGTTAATCCTGAGATCAATTTTTTCCAATAAGGGTAAACACTCCCTTTTAGACAGTCTTCCCGTTATGAGAGGTACCCTCAAGTACCGGAAGGGAAGATTGCCTTTCTTAAGACTCGAAATACCTTCTATGTGAGGGCTTAAAAGCTCCATATCAGTGGATAAGAAAAACTTACTCTTGGCAGAGTTCATGTGCATACCAGATAACTTAGAAAAAGTAGCCAAACAATTGAACAAAGTTTGCACTGAGGTCAAGTCAACATGGAAAAACAACAGTAGATCATCGGCAAACAATAAATGGGTAAGTTAGAGAGGTTTACACTTTCAGTGGTATTGGAAAGAAGGACTCCTATTTATGCACTCATGTAGACTCCTCAAGAGAGCTTCCATACAAATGATGAACAAGAGTGGTGATAATTGGTCTCCTTATCTGAGGCCAGATTTTCCTCTAAAGAATTTAGAAGGTGACCCATTGATCAGAATAGAGTAGGAAGGGGAGGTTATACACTCTTTGATCCAAACTATAAACTTTTGAGGAAATCCTATGGCTCCTAGTGTATTAAGGAGGAAGTCCCAATGAATGGAATCATAAGCTTTTTGAAGGTTCACTTTGAAAGCACACCTCTTGTGGTTATTGGAAAGATGATAGTTCTTGAAAATCTCTTGAGCTAGCAGTATGTTATCCCCTATTTGAAGATTTTTTTATAAAAGCACTTTGATTGGGTCTAACAATATGAGGAAGGGTATCTCTAAGCCTATTTGCTATGATTTTTGCAATCACCTTATAAATCATGTTGCAACAAGATGTAGGCCTATAATCTAGTACAGTGGAAGGGTGAGCTTTCTTTGGGATAAGAGTGATAAAAGTGGAATTGAGTTCTTTTAGAAGTTTACCATGCTGAAAGAAGTTCTGAATTGCCCTAGTAACTTCCCCTCCTACTATAGGCCAAGAATGCAAAAAGAAAAAACCATTAAACCCATCTGGCCTGGGAGTCTTATGGGGATTTAAGGATTTAAAAACCTCCCTAATCTCTTATGCTGAGACTTCAACAGTAAGGGATTCTAAGAGATTTTCTGGTAAGGAAGGAGAAAACAAATTTTCCACAAAGTCTTTGGAAGGGAGGAGGTCCTATGTATCCCCAATAGAAGCCTGAAAGAATCCAATGAACTAATCGTGAACCTCTTCAAACCCAACAATCCTATTCCTATTTTCCACTACTAAGGAGTGGATATTGTTTCTATTCCTGTGAGCTAAGATAGAGTTATGGAAGAATTTTGTGTTCCTATTTCCTTCTCTAAGCCATTTCATTCGGGAAGACTACCTAAGGAATGATTCCTGGTCATCTAGTGCTTTAATTAAAGCATTTATAGCTTCAGCCTCCTTAGTCACCAATTGAGGATAGTTAGGCAACATCCTTCTTTGATCTTGGATAATATTTAAAGCTGCTTGACATCTCTCTACTCTATCATTTACACCACCTTTCTGCCTCGAATTAAGACTTTTTAGAGCTGTTTTAATCAACTTGAGTTTGGACACTACACAAAACATGGGGTGCCCTGGACTTGAGTGGACCAAGCTTCTTATACTATCTGAAGGAAGTTGGGTTGAGAAGCTAGGAAATTTGAGAACCTAAAAGGTGAAAATCTCCTTTGAAGGTTGGCTAAAGTCTTTAAACCACTACTGGAGAGTGATCAGAGATGTTTGGGTTGAGAAAAACACTAAAGGAATTTGGAAAAGTATTGCTCTGAATTTACAAGGGCTCTATCTAGCTTCCTAGCAATATAAAGGTCTCCACATTGATTGTTGTTCCAAGTAAAGCTAGGGCCACTAGAGTTTAGATCAAATAGGCCACAATCCTCCACACATTTCCTAAAGTCACACATGCCATTCATAGCTGAGGGACTAAAAGGCTCTGCCTCATGAGGGAACAAAATAGCATTAAAGTCCCCGGCCATAATCCAGGGAAGGTTACCAAAAGTGGAATTGATAGTTGAAAGCTCATACCAAAGATACTTCCTATTATTGAGGTTATTGGACCCATAAACACAAGTCATAAGAAAGGAAATGGAGATGTTCAAAAGAAAGACCTCTAAATGGATCAGCTGGTCAGTTGTACTAAGAATGGTACATCTGAAACATTCTGGGTTCCAAGTTAAAACAATCCTAGCATTGGAAGCATATTCTACATTACTATATGTACACCAGTTCGGGAACAAAGAGGAACAAACATTATTTAAGAAAGAAGGAGACCGGATCCTAGTCTCAGTCAAGCAAACAAAAGCAACTGACAATCTTTTACGATTGACTTTAACAGCTAATTATTTTTGGGGTTGTTAATACCCCAAACATTCCAAAAGACTAAATCCATAACTCAAAAAACTAAAAGAATGTCTCCTACTTCTGTTTCCTCCTAGACTTCCTACTTTTCTTTTCAGTGAAAGCCCCCTCTGCCCCTCCCCTACCAGGACTAGCAAGACTAGGAACCAATTTAGAAATAGGAGAGTATGAATAGGTACCTACCTGATCCACTACAGGCTGATTAGGAACCTCAAGATCTCCACTCAAGTCTTCTTGTTTCTCTTGATCCGTGCCTAGTTTAGTAGAGCTACTAAAAGGACTAGTTTCCTTACCTACTTGTGCTTCCATCCTAGGGCTTTGTTCATTCTGTTGAGGTCCATTACCCTGACTATGCGCAAATTGGTTCTCAAAATTCTTAGCCTCCTCATTGCTTTACATTGTCCTTTCAGAACCTGACTCCTCTTCCTTTCTTAGCTAATTGGGATTAGTGGTTATCATCTCCTTCCCCTTTTCCAGCTCCTGTTGTAATCCCGTATCAAACATTCTCCCTGTGGGTACCCATTCCTTCTTCTGTATGTGTTGGTCAGGCTTCCATTCATACTCAATTTGGATTTCCTTAAAGGTTGTTTCCCCTTCTTCATTACAAGTTGCCAATTGAAAAGAGGAAGGCCAAATTTTTTGCAACTCAAGCCCCACACACATTCTTACATAGAAAATCCTAGACATTCTAACAGTCTGATTATCCATGAGTAGGGGATGTCCTATGGCACTAACAATTCTACCTAAACCTTTTGTATTCCAGTATTCCACAAGGACATTATGAAACCTAGCCCACACTAGGGCAAACCTAATTTCCTTTTGTCCCCCCCCCCCAATTCAGACACCGCCTTCGTAAAAAAATAGGTTTGCCTTGGATATACAAAGGACCCCTTTCCAGCACCTGAGTTAAACCTATCTCTGAGTTGAATTTGAACAGAAAGTTGTTTGCACTCGTGATTAGGACTTATTTAAGCCCATATTCTAGCCATGATTTTGTTAGCGCTCTCTGTACAACAGGGAAAGCTGGACGCTTACCTAAGAAGAAACCAATTAGGGCTAATCAGAGATGCACAACACCTTTCTTCGTTAGCTCTGGAGGAGGAATGACATATATCTTGTCCTCCTTTACCTCCGGGGGATAATAGGTCAGCTCCTTTTCTGTCGAATCATCTGCCATACCAGCGGCCATAGCTGACTTCCACGATCTGATAGTCTTCGAAGTTTTCTTCGCAGGTGGAAGAGGGTTTATTTCAGGTTTAGTTTCCTGATGAGGTGTTGAGATGCCTACAAAGGGTGATTTTGGGAGGAGGGTTTTTAGTCAGGGAAAGGTAGATAATGTTTGGGTGTTTGTTTTGTAGTGTATTGAGGGTCGGAGAATTGGTGGGGTGGGTTGGGAAAGAAGCGTGTAGTGGGGTGAAAGGGGTTTAGGATGCGGTGGGAGAAGAAGACGAAGAAGAAGCCATGGAGAGGCTCGCTTATCACCAGCAATCTTAAAGTTACGGTACTCTGGCTCGCGGCTCGCTCGCGGCTCACTCATCGCCATCGCTCATCGCTCATCGCTCATCTTAGACTACTACTCTCTCTCCAACTTAAAGATCACTTTAAAGAGGTCTTTAAGGCTTAATTGGATAAATTAAGGTCTTCTTAAGATCTGTAATTTAGCTTTATTTCTCTCAAAACCTTTTTTTATTACTCTTTTCAATATCTTATTAGTTCTAATTTTGTTTCTAAGTTGGTTTGCAAATAAAAGGTTGTAGTTGTTGTCATGGATCAATTCTAAGAGTTCTAAGTGTTGCTCTTCCAACCTAGAAAAGCCTCCACTTAGTCTTTTTATGAGTTGCTTTGTTAAATATTAAGATAATATGAATAAATCATAAAAGAAAATATAAGCAATTATTGCAAAGTAAATAAAAGTAAATGAAAGCAAATGATCAAAATATAAAGAGTAAATATCATATATTAAAAAATATAAAAGCTTGGTAAGCAGCAGAGCCAATCCACTACAAGTTATGTATAAACAAAAGTAAATAAGGAGCGATTATTAAATAAGAAATAGCCCATGTTAATCTTCAAATATTATTCAAATGTGAAGTATTATAGAAGTTTTAGGGTTTTGAAGAAGAAAAGCAAAGATAAGGGGTTCAAATATAAGGCTTTGATGTTCACATTAGGTGTTGGTGCAAATAGATATTGATACAAAGCTTTGGTAAAATCTTTGGCTTTGAGGTTTTAGTTTTGGCTTTGAGGAGCTTTAGGTACTAGGCTGAGGCTTTGAAGAGGAAGGCGAGACATTCCAAGCTTGGAAGAATAAGAACTTAGAGGAAGAACTTGAAGAAGAAAGCTTGTCTCCTTTGTTTTGAACTTGCTCTTTTATATGGGTTTCTTATGTCCTTTTTTGTCCTTATACACCTTCAGGTTGGTATCACCTTTTTCAGAAGTCATGTTTAACTCTTAGGCTTTGTGTCTTATTACATAATTCTTGGTTTTTTTTTCCAATTGGGCCTTTATATTGGAGATACAATTATATTACATTGTCTAGGCTCACATTTTATAATATTTTTGGGCTCACAATACATTAAATTGATCAAATTAATTTATTGGTCTTTTAGATCATTGTTTTTATTATTTTTTGAAGTCAATGTGGATAACCTTGATTTCAATAATTGCTTCATTATCTCAAAATATTAGTCTTCGGTCTTTGTAGTTACCAATAGCATTTGGTTTTTGAATTTTGTTACAAAAATAAAATGGGTTCACTTTACTTTAATGACTGAGGATTTTGGGCAAGCCATTAGCCTATAATCACTTAATAGGCTTTGTTTCCTTGCAAAAACTTATTCCACCATTTAACTTTAAATCTTCTCACCAATATCATAATGTCCAATTGTAGGTCATATATTATACTTATGCTTCCATTAATACCTAGGGGATGAAAAATTTAGAAACAAATAAAAGGCTTGGAAAAAAATGTGTTAGTAGTCTTTATATGGTGATGGGTCGACTTATATAAGTTAAAGTTATTAAATTTGATGTACCAAGAGCTTATAGCAACATTGGTTAATATATTGATCGAGCAATATGACTTCAATTTACATTATTGATATCATGCTTTATTCTTATACTCTACAAGAGCATCAAGTCCCATTGAAACAATGTTTAGACCTTGTAAAAAAGTATGAGATCATGCTCTCAATCCACAAAAGCCAGAATTTCTGATAATAAAGTTTCATGATAGATTCTATTAGCCTGGACCACACATAACTGGTGAATTACTAAACTTCCTAGAAACAAAACTTTCTATTAAGCAAATCTAATAGTTTCTAGGGATTGTAAATTATATCAGGGACTCCATCCCTCATGTAAGCATACCAACCAACTGTCAAACCTACTGAAGAAAAATTCACCACTATGGAACCTCGATCAGACAAAAGTAGTGAAGCAATTAAAGCAGATCAGTCAACATCTGCCTCTATAAAAAAATTTTGACAAAGGAAAAATATTCTTGCAGACTGATGCTAGTGAAGATTTCTGAGGAGCAGTATTAATAAAGAAAATAGAAAGAAAGAGATTTTATTATAAATATGTGAGTAGATAATTTTAACCCTCATAATGACAATGCTTGACCATCTTAATCCCAGACCTTTGGCTTCTAGGATGCCCAAAACTCAAATGATGATGTTCCTATCATTGATGGAGAGGGTTTGGTAAATTTTTAACAAAATTAAAGATATAAGGAGCAAGCCCTAATAAAAGGAAGAGAAGAGACAATGATAGTGACAACATGAGTGGATAAGTTTCTCCATCAAACTTGCAATTATAGCTAGAGCCTATTAAAAAGGGATGAGATGATTAATATTCCTTTCCATTATTGTCTTTTTGGGTCTTTATATTTAAAGTTGTTTGTATTTATATTGAGGTGACACAAATTGTCTTTTATGATGTGATTTTTTTCTTATCCATTTATTGTATGATGTGACACTATTCTTATTTAGAGTTGTTAATGTAACATTGTTCTTATTTAGAGTTGTTTGTCTTTTGTAATCTCCTGTCTGAATTTTAATTTATACGGGGAAGATTGGTCAGCTTAGATACCTAAAAGGCAAGCATTGAGAGTTGACACTTGTTGAGAGATGAAGGGTTTGTATCTTGGCTAACATACTTGGGGTCTTAGTTACAATCATCTTTGTTTATCTTTAAGATCTTATAGAGGTATGCTTTATCATATTACGAGTAGTTTCCTATTGTTCCTATAACCCTCCTTCTAGGGTTCTCGTGTGGTATCAAAGCCATGAGCTTCTCTAGTGAACGTGGTGAAGTTATTGTTGATAAAAGTGAGTCAGGAGGAACCCAAATAACTATGAGTGAAGTTCTAACCTCATCAATAAACTCGGTTCTTTTCTTTTCAGCTCTTTCTTTATGACCATTCCCTTCTAACCTTAAGAAAATTCTCTTTAATAAAATAAAAAATATCGTAAAAATTACCCACTTACTCGAATACACTAAGAACAATGATACTCAGATACCCTTACTAAGCCTATATAGTATATATCACAGATCTAGATCATTTATAAGGAGTATTAGCTCTTTAATTTCTACATATAGATCTCAATCTAAAGAATTGATCCAAGGTTCTAGATTGGACCAATGTAGTTTAAAATCTACTTTTGCAAAACAGTACATAACTCTTGAGTTTCCTTCTGAACTAATCTCTTTATTGTTAGACCAAGGTTACACATATCTCCATATAGGTGTTATTCGCATGGTCTTAACGTTACATGGAAGAAAAGGGATTTTGGCAACAACTCGAATTTCTCTATTGGACACGACATATACATGTTACCATAATG
Source organism: Erythroxylum squamatum (assembly GCA_025629845.1). Lineage (NCBI taxonomy): Eukaryota > Viridiplantae > Streptophyta > Magnoliopsida > Malpighiales > Erythroxylaceae > Erythroxylum > Erythroxylum squamatum. The sequence goes on from JAOTBA010000007.1 coordinate 21,808,035, forward strand.
TCTTGATCAACACCATCTTGGCCATTTACACCAATGGAAGTGTCATAATGACTATTGCTTTAGACTTTAACATCAAACTTGCTGATCTAACTCTACCTATAAGACTCAAAGTTTAAATTGAAATTACTGGAGCTGAGAAAGATCTTATTGTTATCATGGCTACACTTCATCATCAGATCACTTATAGATTGCAAAACTATGCTCTAGATTTGAACTTCTCAAACTTTACACAAGATATCTTTTATATAATAACAGATAGGTCTCAAAATGAGACCACAATCATCTAGATTCCACAACAATTGCCACCATAACAATTGACAGAATTAATGCCTATAGAGTGGATAACAAACTACGATGAAGAATTTCATGCTCCTCATCGATGCTCCATTCATACTACCACTCATCCAATATTGAGAAATTTGAAAATTGGTACAATAAAGTCTATTTTCAACAAACCTAGAGTCAGAACCACCCAAAGCTTCTTCTAGTAGCACTCCTTCTGACAGAAAAATAGATACTTGATTTCCTTGTGGATTAATACCTAATGAACGCGAGTACAATCTCGTAGATACCTTAGTTGTCTTATTGGTCTGAGCTTCCAAAGACAATTTTTTTCATATGATCTCATCATCATATAAGATAATGGTTTTGGGATCTCTTTAAGGATTGAAGAAATCATTGGTGCAGAGCATTTTGATTGGATCCAGTGCTCCTTTCCAACTACTTTCAATAGTTTGTAGAGATCTTTTGGTCTAGGCTTAGGATTCTTAAACCAATCTAACATCTTAAGCTAGAATCATCTTCATCATGTTTATGTTGGATCTTCTTTTGAGATTTGCACTTAAATCTTTCCTTAGACTTTCTATTGGGCTCTTTGTCCATCGTGGGACATTATCTTCATCTTCACTATTATAATATTCATCCAACCAACATTCACAGTCTGGGTTACACATAGATTGATTTACATCTCAAATAAAATTTCTATTAACATTACTAACATACATCTTATGTCCATTGGGGTAGACATGGTGGATCAGAGGACCACTAATGCCTTCTTTATGAGAAAATGTTGGAGTAATTATCAATATTCCCTAAGAAGAAGCTTTGGGTGGCTTTGGGTTCTCCTCTTCAGGCTTGCTAAAAATAGAATTTAATGTACCATCTTTCAAATTCCTCAAGATTGAAGAAGTGGTAGTATGAATGGAGCATTGATAAGGAGCATGAAATTCCTTCTCGTAGTTTGTTATCCACTCCATAGGCATTTGACAATTGTTGTGGTGGCAGCTATTGTAAAATTTGAATTATTATGGTCTCATTCTGAAACTTGTCTTATATTATATAAAGGGCATCTCATGTAGAGTTTAAGAAGTTTAAATCTATAGCATAGTTCAGCAGTCCATAAATGATCTAATAATTGAGTGTAGCCATGATAACAATAAGATCTTTCTCAGCTCCAGTAATTTGAATTTAAACATTAAGTCTTATATGTAATAGCCCGTCTTTATATTTAGGGGCCTAATGGTTAGATTAAGTCATATGAGTTATATCATTTGAGAATTCTTGAGGTGCATTTCATTTACATGCATAATATTCACATACACACATGAATCATGATTTAGAAATATTGCAAAGATAGTATATGCACTTAATTGACTTATTCAAGGGTATGAAAGATTTTAAATAATTATGATGTGATTGTGTATTAAACATGTCTTGAATTTTGGTTTGATAGACTATAATTAGTAAATTAGAATTTATTGTTATAAGTGGGAGATTAATGATGAGATATGTGTAACTAGACTAGGAAAAATGTTAAATGGCAAGACAAATTGATACATGAAAATTTAGGTTGACTAGGCCTATGAAATAGTGACACACGACAATGGAGAATTAGTGAAAAATGGCTTAGATAATTGAGTGACAAATGGCTTAGGTAATTAGGTGGAAAGTGACTTAGGACTATAAAACAAATGGGATAGTCATGGTGTGACATTTGGTAGTTTAAGAATAAGAAATATGGCTTGGGTCTTTAATTGACAAGTGTTATAACAAGTGTCTCAACACTCACCATACACATACCAATGACACACACATACATGAAAGACCATCTTTTCTTTTAATCTTGCTACGTGTTATCTCCTCCTCCTTCTCTCATCATCGACACCCATACACCACCCTTACAACTTTGAGTTTTGCAAAATTCTACACTTTGTCACTCCAATATTCTATTGTCTTCATCTTGTTGTTGAAACCCATTTGTATGCTCACCTTGCTCTTGGAATTTTGCTTGCAAGCTTGGATGGCTAGGATAGCTTGTTGATTGAGGTGGAGTTTGAGCTGAACAAGCAAGTGATTTATTGATCTATTATGATGTATGTTAGCATAACATTCATGATGATTAAATTGAGATGGGATACATGTAAGGTTGATGGTGAGTGGTGCTGGAATTTGATGGATGAATTGGTTTTATTTTGATGTATGAAATCGTAGGTTAGAGGTTGTTCAATGGGTGATTTTTAGTTGGGATTTAAAGTATAATAAAGGTGAATTTATTCTAAAGAAAGGTGTTAGTGTAGTGTTTTAGAAATGAGAAAGAACTAGGACTACATGTATGATACTGAATGATAGTTTCTGTTTTGATTTTTGATGCATGCAAGACTAATTTATGAGCTATTAATTGATTGATTTTGAATTAGAATTGGAGATAAAGTTGATGAGGAAAATGAAGTATAATTAAGGTATAATTGAAGTATAATTAATGGACTATTATGATGGTGTTAGAATCTGGAAAAAAATTGAAGGAAATGGATGATGAACGATTGTGGGAGCTGTATTAGCTCTTTCCCACAATCGTGGGCAATGCTTTGATAAAAGAAATTTTCTGTTTTGTCTTTCCACTATTGTGGAAAGGTACCCCACGATCGTGGGCAATGCTTTGAAGTGAAAACAATTATGTTTTGTGTGATTGTTGAACAAACTAAGGATAAGTTACTTTACCTTGGTGTAATTGGACTTGATTAGGGTTTAAAATAAACCTAGATGGTTGCTTGATCAATTGGTTAAGTGTTTGATAAGTTTAGGTTGTTAATTGAGGTTATAACTTAAGGAATGGATTGTCTTGATATCAATGTACTCAAATATGGAATTTATGAGTTGTTAAAGGAATGAAGGTGTTCTTAGGAATGTAAATGTGATCCAAAGGATATGAGAAATGTGGATTAGGTATGAATGAATGAGAATTGGGGAATTGTGTCAATATATAAGGCTAGAAAAAGATTGGTAAATGAATGATTGATGAATCTAGAGTAATCAAGTTTAATTAAGGCATAAATCTAATTATCAATAAGTTAAGTACAAGATATGATGTATAATGATCAAGACTTATAAATAAGGATACATACCTGGGAAAGTCAATTGAGCATGTATTGACCATGACATATAAACATGTGGATGATTGAGTAATCATATGATTGATCAACGTAGTAATGTGAGAACTATATGTGTGTATTGCATGATTAAAGAGGCACAAGTAGATCATCAACATCCAGACATTGCCGGTTCATCAAGATAATAACTTATCTGGAGCGTACTGTGAGTTAACCTAGATGTTTCTCACTACAATTGATTTGTTTTTGTTTAAATTTCAGTTATTGAATCGTTACTTATATAATTGTGATATTTCCGGACATTGTTGGTCCGAGGAGTTTGATATTTAAGAATGTATTGGAAGTGCTTACTGATTGTATGTGAATGGAGAAATGTATTCTCAGCTAAATGTTGAATGTCAGACTCAGATCCTAAGAATATGATAAATGACTAAGCACATTGAATAAAAGGTATTGATAGCATAATGTGTTAATTGATGCATTCCATCACATTAATATGCATGATTAGATAAAGAAGTTATGACCGGAGTGACCAACGTGAAAAAGAGCTTTAAGCTCAAGAATGTGCACAAAGAGCCATAAGCCTAGTTACTAACGAGCCCGGTATCCACAATGAGTATGGGATATTAGATGAAATGAGCCCGGTATCCACAACAGATACGGGACAGTAAATAGGCGCTCGGTCACAACAAAGTAAAAATAAAAGTGGAGTCACATGTGCATTTGCATATATACTTTACATGTATCATGTGAAAGATTTCAATGAATTACTGAATTTTTTTAATATGCGATATGCAATATTTGTGTACATGTTGTATTTATTGAAATGTGATGAAAGGTGATATGGTATATATAATGAAATGATATGATGTAATCGTTGAATTTGGTCATTTACTTATGATATTTGTGTTCTAACTTGAGTGAGCACATCGATAATGGTTCACTCACTAAATTCATAAACTCATCAAAATTGCAACGTTGAGTTTTAGGTGCAAGGGAGACCTAGCTTTTAAGGCAAACTAGTAGAAGTCTAGTACTGTCAATTTGGGAAACAAGAATGACTAAAAGGTTTGGTCAGCTGACATTTAAGAGTCTAGCTAGGATATTTTGGTTTAACATCCCATCGTAAGTTGGATATTTTATATATAGAGTAGTAAACTCTTATATGTTTTTAAAATGTAAATATATGGATTATGAAATGTAATTTTTATACATGAGTTATAAATTGTAATGACACAATGAATGTTATGTTTGTGAATGAAATGAGAATGCTTGATCTTTTGAAGATCTTGTGATACGTGTGATGCCATAAATAAGTTAATGTGATTGCTCTAACGTGCCATTCCCGTAGGGTATATGGTCAGATATACTAGGGGAGGCCCGGTATATGCTCTATGAGAGTGGTATGTTAAATTATAGGTGGAGTCAGATCATCAAGTTTAATGTTGAAGCCTGAAGCAATAGTCATTATGACACTTTCATCATTGTGAATGGTCACGATAGTGCTGATCAAGGCATTATGGTAAGATGTATATGTCGTCCAATAGAGAAATTTGAGTTGTTGTCATAATCCATTTTCTTTCATGTAACATTAGGACCATGCGAATAGCACCAACATGGAGATATGTGTAACCTTGGTCTAACCATAAAGAGATTAGTTCAAAGGGAAACTCAAGAGTTATCTATTGTTTTGGAGAAGTAGATTTTAAGCTACATTGGTCCAGTCTAGAACCTTGGATCAATTCTTTAGGTTGAGATCTATGTGTAGAAATGAAAGAGCTAATACTCCTTATAAATGATCTAGATCTGTGATATATACTATATAGGTTTAATAAGAGTAATTATCATTGATCTTAATGTCTTCAAGTAAGTGGGTAATTTTTACGATATTTTTTATTTTATTAGAGAGAATTTTCTTAAGGTTAGAAGGGAATTGTCATGAAGAAAAAGTTGATGAGAAATAAATTATTCATGAGGTTAGAACTTCAGTCATAGTTATCTAGGTTCTCTCTTTACTCACTTTTATCAACAATAACTTTACCGCATTCACTAGAGAAGCTCATGGCTTTGATACCGCACGAGAACCCTGGAAGGAGGGTTATAGGGACAATAGGAAATTACTCCCGATATGATAAAGCAGACCTTTATAAGATCTTAAAGATAAACAAAAATGATTGTAACTAAGACCCCAAGTATACTAGCCGAGATACAAGTTCTTCATCTCTCAATGGATGTCAACTCTCAATGTCTACCTCTTAAAGGTCTAAGCTAACCAATCTTCCTTTTATAACTTAAAAGTCAAATAAGATCATGGGTCTGACACTTTTTGATGCACAGGATCCTTATATAAAGGCAAGTGCAGAGCATAATCGTATATTTATATGACAAAAAAATATTGAAGATTCAAACTTTCAGGGGAGAGAGAGTTCTAGAGAGAAGTCATAGCGAAAACACACAACTTTTATTTGGTGAACATTTTTATTGAATACAATGGAAGAGGTCTTTTAGTTATATAGGTACAATGGAAGAGGTCTTTTACTTAGATAAGAACCATGTCACATTAATAACTATAGATAAAAACAATGTCACATCACAGTAAATGGATAAGAACAAAGTCACATTATAAAAGACAAGTTGTGACACCTCATCACAAAGAAAAACAACTTTAAATATAATGACCCACAAAAACAATAATGAAAATGAATCTTAATCATTTCATCCCTTTCTTATAGATTTTTGCCATGATTGCAAATTTGATTGGGAAGCTTCTCCACTCGTGCTATCATTATCACCATTTCTTCTTCTACTTTTGATGGGGCTCACTTCTTCTGTCTTAAAATTTTTCAAAAATTTACCAACTCCTCTTCATCAAATCATAGGAATATCATCATCTCAGTTTGGGGCATCCTAGAAGGCAGAGGTTTAGGACTGAGATGGTCCAACAATGTGTAGAGCCAAGTTTATAGGACTGTCTAAAATCTCAAAGTCTAGAATTTAAGATTCTCTAGGAATGAATTCTCTTAGGTAAGATTCAATGGATGTAGAGACAGCTAGCGGTGCATACTTAAGAAATGATTTAGGTCTCTAAGGAAGTCCCTAAGACTTTTAAGGACATTTGAGTCCCTTCCCCTCTTTGAAAAGTGGGGTCAGCCAGCGATAGACAATCACTCCATTCCTGCCCCCCTCCTGCCTACTACTAGACTACAGAAAGAGTTGAGTGCTCATTGTTGTTGGGTTGGGTCCGAGTTTGTAGTAAGCTAAAGGGAACAAGCAATGTTGTAATGTACGAGTATGTCTAAATTTTGTTGAAAGGTATGTGCCCCGGGTTATTAATCTTCCTTATGATCTTGGACTTCAGTGGCTATTGCACTTTCGTGAATAAGACAAAAGCCTATTCATCTTCAGAGGATGCTATTAAGACCAGTAATGCCACATCTGACTCAATAGTAGATTATGTGCGTGCATCCAGAGCATTCAAAGCTTCCTCTTTCTTTCGAACCAGGGAAATGGAATAGGTATCTAGTAGCAAAACAAATTAATACTCCCTTGTGAAAAAACTCAATATAATAAGGCATAAGAAAATCAAACAAAATCTTATACAGCTTTCGTGGAGCTACCAGCAATAACCAAGCTTGAGCACAATTCAACGCGGATTACCGAAACACACATTTCAACCAATTTGGGATAGATTATGCCAATTTCTTTTGTGGGACAAAAGCCTTACTAGTTTGGATTTCATTTTTTTCTTCTTCCAACAAATCAATATCAAGGGGAACAAAAAGCGGTCTTTGTCCAATGACTGGTAGTTCTACTAAGCGAATAAGTACTCGCCGCCTGAATTGAGGTGTGCCAAAAATATACCTAATTTTTAGAGTAGATGGACTCATCATATGTTGTGTTATAAGGTTGGTGGAGGACAAAGAAGTGTTAAGTGGTTTGCTTCTCCAATGGAGTCTCCCATAGCCTGAGATGCTCGATAATATGTGAGAGTTAAGTTCTCCATCTCATCAGTGGTTGGTACCACTCAAAGAAGATTTATAAGAGAAAACCTTCATTTTTCCTATCACATAAATGTTGATATATTCGTAAGGGAGAAAGAGAGATAACACATGCATATAAGGTAGAGAGTACTTATAAGTACCGTAATGAATTTTCTAACAGCGGACCATTAATGAAAACAATATTATGATATGGTGTTTGCATGTTAAAGAGAGATGGGTAGCAATGTAAGCCCAATTGTTTATGAAAGAGGTGAAGGTAATAAAAGAGGCTCATTCAGGCAAGAGTAGTTATTCCATCAATGGTGGTGGTCGTTCTTCCCATAGGAGAAAAGAACTTTTTTGTCTTAGCAGCATTAGGAAAGCAGCATTAGGTAGGTCAGCCATCAAAAGGATAAGAGGAATAGTTTTGGAAGGAGTGATGAGACTAATACATTTTTAAGGCTTAGAGAGGAAATTAGTTAAAATATCCTAATGGCCTTTGATATTTTTAACTATAAATTTATAGTGAGATAACCAATTTTTCCACCGAAGCAATTGACTTTCTGGCAAAAGTCTTTTGTTTGGATCCAGTATCTTTGGGAAGAATGTATTGAGCATTTTTAATATAAAGAGATAAGGGCTAAGGTGAAAATTAAACTTTTCTATACCTTTTTTTACAGCCATAATCTCTTTATAGATTACATGATAATGCTTTTAAGGGTTTAAATTGTCTGCTAGTATGTTCACAGTAAATCTTCTTTCCTTCTATTTTCTCTATTAATACTACTCCCCAGAAATCTTCACTAGCATTAGTTTGCAAGATCCATTTTCTTTTATCAAAAATTTTTAGTGGAGGTAAATGCTGATTGATTTGCTTTAATTGCTTCATTACATTTGCCTGATCAAAGCCCCATAATAGTGGATTTTCTTTAGTAGCTTTGGCAGCTGGCTAGCATGCTCTAACATATGAGGGATGAAGTCCCTGATATAACATACAATCCCCATAAACTATCAGATTTGCTTAACAACAAGGTTTGCGTTCGAGAAATTTAATAATTCATGAGCTATATTTGGCTAGGCTAGTAGAAACTATCATGAAACTTCATTCCCAAAAAATTCTATATGTGTTGATCTAATTTGATTTTTGCGTACCGAAAGCATGATCTTATACTTCTTTGTAAGGTTCAAAAATTGTTTTAGTAGGACTTGATGCTCTTGCTGAGTTTGAGAATAAAACATGATATCATTAATGTAAATCAAAGTACTCAATCGAATGTAGTCATAAATCTTTGTCATGGCTCTTTAAAACAATAATGGAGCAACTTTTAACTCAAATGGCAGCACTATTTATCGGTACTGGTATTAAGAATGCAGAATATTGTCTTATGTCAATCCTTTGGGTCAATACCCAATTGCCAAAATCTCGCTTTTAAATCAAACTTTGACAATATTTTTGCCTCCTTCAGAAATAACATGTGTATTTATTTTGGGCAAACAAAACTTATCATCTTGAAGAAAAGTATTCAAAGGTTTGCAATTAATAACTAACATATTCTTTCCTCTATGCTTTTATGCTCTTTATTCTACATAAAAGGCTTAACATGTTTACTCTGATTTTGCCGATTTTATCAATCCTTATTTCAAAAGTATAGCACAATCCTCTTGTGCTATCTTCAAGTCTTCTAGATTCATCCCCAAATGAGTGAACGTTGTTGGATTAATGTCTTCATTCTTTTTTAATAGCAACTAAACATAAAATTCTAAATTTTATCATAATAGATGTGGATGATCGAATTGGTCATGACTTTCCAAACAATATTGTAAGAGTCAATCCCTTATATCTTCATATCCTATAACAACATTTTATAGCTCAAAGATGTCGCAACCTTTGGTATACGCATAAAAATCTTGTTTATAACGAATTTCTTTTGCAAGATTTGTAACTTCTATACTTGGTAATAAACCTTCATCCCAATTAGTGATGACATTTGGGCCCGAGTTTAACCTAATGCTGCTCGAGGTCAGCGGGCCAAGCCTAGGCTAAGCCCATATTGATCAGGCCTCATGTTAGGCTTTGAGTTTGAATTTTTAAAAAATTAAACCTCAGGCCCAGCTCGACTTGGCCTAACCCAAGACCCAATACTATTGCAAAAAATTATGTCGTTTTACAAAAAACGACGTCGATTTTATTTTTAATTTTAAAAATTAAAGAAAATCATGTCGGGCTGGCTCGAGTCAGACTCAGGCTAGAGCCCAACTATCTGGAGCTAAGCACAAACCATTGTCATCCTTAATCCCAATTAGTATGTCAATACTAGGAAGATTAATTCCTAATATTTTTGTTCAAACTATACAACTTGGGAAGGATTTTATCCCAATCATTCTTTTCGTGATAAGGCTAATAGTGAATAATTTGACATCAGCAACAACATTCTCCATAAAGTTATAATTCATCTGTAGGAAAAATATGTGATTTCAGAATACTCCTACAAAAGCCTGTATTTATGTAACTCAATAGCTGAAATTGAATTGTGAAATTTTCCTAAAAGCAATTGGAGTTTGACGCATGTTCACGTTACTACTAGCTTCCTTGATTCTAGCTTTAAACGAGATTGCTTCATCATGTACATTAGTTCATCATCTTCTTTTTCAAGAAAAGACACCTCATCATCAGTAGATTCACAACCAAGTAAAGCAAATTGTGTCTCTTTATTTTCACTAGTTTGTTCTTCAAAAAGAGACTTAATGTGATAGGATCCAACAAAATTGAACAAAAAATAAGAAAATTAATTCTACTCTGGGTGAGAATTAGACCATAATATTTGAGTTATGAATTCTACTTGCCTTTTTTCTTATTTGCTTGGGTGTTTAAATACACAAAAAGATAACAATTTAACTAAGAATTTTCTAAGCTAACGGTTAATTATATGGAAATAGTCGATATTATTGAACAACAAAATAAAACAAATAACAACTACTAGTCTTATTTTCAAGCAAGCTGTTGAGTGAATCCAAATACTCTTCACGTAATCCCATGCAATATTGCTTAGTCACCATACTTGAGATTCTAACCATACTTGGAATTCATGACACGCTGCCTTTGTGACCTCCTGGGTATATGATAGAACCTGCACAAATCTACCTTCCACAGCAAACACACACACAAGCAGAACACAAATATGGCAAACAACAATGGCAGAAAATGATGTCTATATTGATTGATCGTCAAAACCAGTAATGGAACAAGATAAGTGTGCTAGTATTCGAGGTACTAGCTCCTCCAGCCTTAGGCTCAACACAACGTAAAATGACAGACTCAATTGCATGCCTATTCCCTCTCACCCCCGTACTGTTTTATTCCCATGTCAGAGTAACTAACTTTCCCTACCTATGACAACTTTACCCACCCTTGTGTCCCCCAAATGACAAGGTCTACCCCCACTAAGGCATTGGTCTTTCGTCTATGATCAGTGAGCATAATATCTAGCCTATGGGTCGTATCAATACCCCCCTATCAGTTTCGCCTTGTCCTCAAGGTGGAAAGATGGAAATTGCTGATCAATAAAGTCATAAGGTTCCCATGTTGCTGGCGTCGGCCATTGTTGTCTTCATGCCATAGTGTAGGGAAGGGTTTAATGTCTATTGGTTTCAGTATCTTTTCAGGTATGACAACACCTCTTGGAGGTTCTGAGGTGTGTTTAGGATTCAAAGGGTTAAGATATGTGACATTTATAACGCCATTATCCTCTCTGTCTGGCAATCCGCTAGCAGGGAATGGAACGAAACTTTTCCAATCATTCCTCTCAGATAACCAAAGGCATCCATCCATTTCACCACTTGCACTTGTATCAATCACAACAGCAATCACAACAGCAAATGGAGCATAATGGTAAGGGTAGAACCATTTCCAAGAGCAAACACCTTGGTAGTAATAGTGGCAAACCCAACATAAACCTTCCACATACTTCCACACTACATCTTTTCTGCCTTTGTCCATCTCCTCTGGAGTTGATACACCAAATTTCTCAGCATAACACCTTTCTTTGTATCCAGGTTCCCCTAATTTAACCTCGTCAACAATTGGTGCTTGTTGCTCTCCATAGGTCTCCGTTTTTGCTCTAAGTGTCATTTCTTCGTTATTCTCCAAAGCCTGCTGTATACGAGTCCTTTTCTGAAAGATTTGCTCTTCATAAACAGTAAGATAACCCCCCATCAGTTTCACCCATTTTTCCCTCTCCCGAAACTTCATAGTCAAATCAGCCCAATTAACCACCACCTCTCCCAAAGTTCGTAGCCATTTGACTCCTAGTATCAAATCACACCCACTGAGGTTCATAGGAAGGTATTCCTCACTTATTTGGTACTGCTGAACTTGTAATGGAACTCTCCTACAAACTCCCTTATTCTTTATAGTAACCCCGTTTCCCATAACTACTCCATATCCTTTAGTCTCCTCCAATTCTAATCCCAATTGCTCCACTAATTTCAATGAAATGAAATTATGGGAGGCGCCCGAATCCACCAAACAAATCACCTCCAATTCCCCTATTTTTCCCTTCATCTTCATAGTTTTTGGCATGGGTAAGCCCACCACCGAGCTCACTGCCAATTCAGCCCTATCCTCTCCCTCCTCCTCACTTTCGGTTCCCTCCTCATCATCAAATACCAAGAGAACCTGCAGTTGCCTATTCTTGCATCGGTGTCCAGGAGCAAACTTCTTATCACATTTGAAACACAACCCCCTATCCCTCTTGTCCTGCCATTCCGAAGATGAGAGCCTTTTAAACCCCTCCTCCTGAACCATCTTATTTTTTTCTCCTTCTCTTCGGCTGTCCCTCTCCACCGACCCTCCTTTTGCTTCCCCCAATCTGCTCATGTTCAATAGTCTACTATTCCGATAATTTCTCATCTCCCGATTCTTCTCTTTTATCCCCAAAGCAGTCTCAATTATCTTAGTCAGCCCTCGGGGCTTAAGCAGAGTCAATTCATACCTGATGTGTGGCTGCAACCCATTGATGAAGGTGCATTTCATCACCTCCGGAGTCAACTCCTGGCAAGACGCTGCTAGGGCCCAGAATCGCTTACGGTAATCCAAGACCGTCCCCTCCTGCTTGATAGACAGAAATCGCTGGTAGGTACTGCCCTCATGGAGTGGTCGGAAATGTCGAAATATCATACCTTTTAGCTCCTCCCAGTCTGGGTTCACCCCCGTGGCCTCAACCATCCGATACCATGCCAAGGCTTCTTCGTCAAAACTCAGGGCTGCCAACTCTACCTTTTCCTCCTCCGTATACCTCCCTGCCAAGAAGAAGCGTTCAGCCCTGTTGACCCATGTATCTGGGTCTTCTCCAGTGAAGGTAGGCATCTCGATCCTCCTGGGCTTGCAATCACGCCTCCAGTCCGGAGGTCGGGGATCGTCGACTGTGTGCCCCCTTCGCCAGCGTTCACCAGGCCGATACCCTTCCCCTTCTTGGTACCACCTCCTCTCATCTGGTTCGGCCCTAGCTTCACCGGCGCACCTCTCATTTTTTTTTTCATCATCTCCCTCGCGCCGATCGTTCCCCTGGTATCGCCCCCTCTCTGGCTCATTACGCCGGTAACCCTCCTCCTCGCGATAACACCCCCTCAGCTCCGGTCCGGCCCTGGTATCGCCGGTGAATCGCCCTTCCCTGTTCGGGTCGTCCCCCTCTCGCTTATTCCCTCTGCGATAACGTCCCTCTTCCAGCCCACTCTCATGCCCTAATCTGTCCCCGACTAAATGTTTAATAGTCGGGTCAGTCCCATCTTTCATCTGGAGCTCCACGGGTCGCCCATGGTCTTGCGGGTCCAACCTGACCCAACCAGCTTCTCCTTCGTGTACCGTCTCCATCCTTGTATAAACTTCCTCCTTAGCCTCCTCTTTTCGGACTCTTCTCATAGCCGTCACGGAAGACTTCCCTTCAAACAACTTCGCCGAGTGAAGCTGTGGCGATTCGGGACGAGCTTGGAGGGTGGTGATCGCCTGCATCAGCTGGTCGAACCTCCTACTGATTTCCTCCTTCAGCTCCCCCTTCACCCCTTCGAGCTTCTGATTAACGTCCACCCTCAAGGTCTCTCTCTCCACTTGCAGCCCGACCTTGATTTCTTCCACTTCTTTTTCCAAGACATCCAACCTTGTTTCGTGCTTCTTTGTTGCCATGCCCAGAATCGTATGCTCTGATACCAAATGATAGAACCTGCACAAATCTACCTTCCACAGCAAACACACACACAAGCAGAACACAAATATGGCAAACAACAATGG
>JAOTBA010000007.1:21843714-21855116 GCA_025629845.1 Erythroxylum squamatum
ATATCATAATAAAATTATTTAACATTAACAAATAGTAGTCATAATGGGTATAACATTTTTTATAATAAAAATAACAATAATAATAATAATAATAATAATAATAATAGAAATTTTATTAAAGTTACACGTGGATAACAACATAATTAAATATTGTAAATTAATTATTTATACAATGATATAATAATAAATGAATTACATCAACTCTTCTTATTATACTCCAAGGGCATTTTTGTCATTAGCACTGTTTTTTGTTCTGTCCCCTGCAACCAAACACATTTCTGTCCTCAAGACAAAGACAATTTTCTCTGTCCTGTCCACTGCAACTAAACATCTCACCGTCTTCAATTCTTGTTCTGTTCCGTCTCGTCCTGTCTCTGCATGTTGAAGACGCTAACTATACAGACAACAAAACTAAAGGATTATTGCCTGAACAGCCTGAACAATCTGCTAGCAATGTAAAAAGATGGGCATTATAAATAAGTCCTTGTTAGCATGAGATTGTGTTATCTATATATACATATGTTTGGTTATTTGCAATTATTGTTTCGACACTTATTTAATTAAAGTTATGTTTTTACTTATTTGCTAGTTTTCATATTATATTGTGTACATGCATTATTTTATTGTGATGACAAATTACATTTTAAGAATAAAGTTGAGAACTACAGGGTCTCTCGATTACAATTATTATGAGTTGAGTTGATTATGTGATACATGGAAGGAAACATGTTATTAGATAACTTGTGACCGTCATGATCCCATCATTTCTATTCATTCAAGTTTAATGACTTAATAGATTCAATATATGGTGCAAATGTGTATTTTTGAATCAATAAGTTATAACATGGGCCAAGTGGAAGATTGTTAGATTAATTTAATAATCATAAAGGTGTAACCCATATTACTTGGGTTGATTCTAATATAAGATGGGTCCAAGATAATGGTTAGTGGGTTTGTAAAGAATACTAGAATCACTAGGTTTTATTATAATTAAAAAACTCGTCCCTCTGTCTTCATTCAAGTGAACAGTTACCAAAAAGAGAAACGTACGTTCTTGCACCATTGGAAAAGAACAAAGAAAAGCAAAAGGAAAGAGTGGATAAAGCTTTTACATAGAAAAGATGTTTGTAACCAAAGGATCAAAGATTTATTATTGTAGAACATATTAAGTATGGATCAAGGTTAGTATTTCTTTCTCTCTATTATAGTATGAATCAATTATGTTATAGATAATCTTGGGAAAATTCTAGATTAGAAATATTGTTTAGAATATTATAAAGAGAATTCTAGATTAGAAATATTGTTTAGAATATTATAATATCAATTTTTTACAATGTAATCACTATCAACCTGAACAAAAATAATTACTATCAATTACAAAAATAATCACTTAAATTGACAATGAATGTGTATAATAAATTAAAATATTTATTTTAAATTAATATTAAAATAAGAAATTAAATTTGAGATTTTAATTTATCTATAATTATTTCTGAGTTTTTAGTTTGGCACTGAGATCTATTATGGTTCAATTCCTATATCCTACTTTCTCTAACCTCTCCTTCCCTTGTCTTGTCTTAGATGAGATTACTCAATTATTATTCAAACCAGTGTCATAACCATCTAGAGGGCACCGAATCCTCTTTGCCAAAAATGGTGTTCCAATCCTGTTTTTGTCAATTTTAACCACACATTTATGTAAACTCTGTATACACGTATAGATGAGATTTAATAAAATAAAGTAGGAACTAGTTAATTAGAACAGAGCCTCTTTTAAGCCCAAAACACCACAAGCGTAACCAAAAATGCCTCTTGGATTCTTCCAAGTAACAAAACCAAACCACGAAGGGGAAGAACAATTCCACAAAAAGAAAAAAGTCGTATTAATCTATTAACAAATTTGTTTCTAATTACTGCTTAAGATGACATTACTTTTACAGCCTTTCTACCATTTAGTAAAAAAATAAAGGTAAAAATTGTATTTTCAACCTCAACGTTGGTAATAAAATAGAACTTAAATCTTAACATTTTGAAGTGTTTAGATTGAACCGTAATGTTTTCAAAAAGTTCAGAACATATTTTAAATAAACGAAAAATTTGACGGAATTAACTCTTTATAAGTTAAATACATTTCCACAACGATGGCGTTCTTCCAAAAAAACCTTTGCTCTTCGGCATCTTGGACTATCTCTCTCTTATAAGGTGTTATTAAAAGATCATCAATTCCTTATGTACTATGTTAATGTTAACATTGTGCTATTTATATACTTTTTAAATAGAAAATAGGGTCTAGTACAATGTTGATATTGTACTATTTTTATATTTTTTAAATAGAAAATAGGCTCCAATATCACATAATGAACTTTTTTAAATTAACCAGAAGGTCAATCCTAATGTCACGTGATAGTAGAGTTCATTGTTTATACATTTCTAGTTGTTCCACTTGCTACGTAATAATGAGATCCATATTTGCACATTTCAAATAATGGATCCTATTTATTATATGACAATAAAACCTACTTTTATTTTAAAAATAAAAAATAATGCTAAGTCAAAATTGACGTTGCGTTTAACTGATAGGAAGTTAACCCTGTTAAATTTTTCATCCACTTATAGTATGTTTTAAATGTTTTGAAAATGTTAAGGTTCAATTTAAAAACTTCCAAATGTCAGGAATTGTTCTATATTCAGTTGTAAAATATTCAAAATACACTTTTAGCCAACTAAGAAAAAAAAATTAGTGGGCTAACATAACCTTGAACTAGAATTATTTATTATATGAAATATCGTCATAAGAAAAAAAAATTATATGAATACTCGTTTTTAATAATTTTGAAGTAGGACTAACAAAAAAGTTAATTCAAATAATTTTTAGTACCAGATTCTTAAATTTCAAATTTTTCCATAAAAACCTTCTTTATAACAATCTAAATCATTGGAGTATTTAACTCAATTTACTCGAATAAATCTAATGAAAATGGTTTACCCTGAAAGTCTCTGAGTACTTGGATGTTGAGTGTATGAAAACTAACTAAAAGAGACAAGGAGATGAAATCCAATAATCACTATAATCCTATGAACCAACTTTGTTTGGAAACAAAAGTCAGATGCATATTGTGCTAAGACTAAGATGACACACATCAGACATTTTACAATCTGATCCGATACTTTAGGTGCTAAACGGTGTGTAGGGTTGGTGCAAAATCTTCATTTACTGGAACTTTAATACCATGTACGAAATACAGTTGGATTTACTCTTGGATAGACCAGAAGAATCCAACACATCCTTGAGCTTTTTCTCTTTTGCAGGATTTTAACAGGAACACAAGTAAAAGATTGTAATTATGGCCTATCATTCGTGGAAACCCATGTGTTAACTTTGGAAACAGTTCTGCTAAATTTCAGGACACAGAAGGTAGATACTATCTGTCCTTAATCATCTCAAAGGTACGTTACACAAAGTATGCCAAAAGTGATGCTACAGAATTTTAGCACAAACGACTAAAATGGCTAAAGGGTGATAAGATAAAGCTAAGGAATAGATCAGAAAGATAGTTTCTTGTACATATCAATAAGAGGGGGTGCAAGCAATGCAAGCAAGCAACAGTATGGCAGATGAAGCTCCATCCTCGTCAAGATTGGAGCTGCTTCTCTTGAACTTGCAAGTTTTGCTTTTGTTGCATTGAATCTGCTTCTGCATATGCTTCTGCTGATAGCTGTAACTCTCCCTGTCCCCGACCTTGTTCTGTAGTTCCTGTGCCTGCTGTTGCCTCTTCTTCATTGCAACTTACTCTTGATCTTCTAAGTGTGTTACGATCTTGTTAAGGAAGAGAAGCTTAGTGCATAGGGGACAACCACATGGTTCTCAATTTATAGAGCAAACATATGCCAAAAATTGCCCTTGAACTCTACTCTTATTCACTTTACTCGGTTTTTTGTTTGTGGGACCTTTGGATCTCCGAGTCCTACCGCTACTCTATTCTTCATTTTTATTACTAAGTAGATGCTTGAGTCCAAACTTTAAAACACTCCGTTGCTCTAAACGGTGTTCAATTCAAGAGGTTGTAGATTCGGGTCGTGGTAAGAGAATGCAATTCACCTCAACGTTAAAAAGGATGATTGAGTTAAAACTTGTAAACGATCACTTGGATTGAGCCGTTAACTCGTCAAATAATTTATTTAGATCTAGTACATAGTTTATAAATTATTGCCTGCGCCATACGATTTTCACTATAAATGTATGGAATAGTCACTAACAATACTACGTGCTACAGCCATGGAAACAAAACCGATATGATCATTCCAGCTGGAGCAGTCAGGAAGATTTTCTAGTCATTGGATTCTCTTCAAAATCCCTCCAATCATCCATAATGATCAGTAGGATAATGGCTATTTTAGCTGGTATAGTCTTGAGTCCTGAACAAACTGGAATCCAAGCAAGAGCAGTCTCATTAACATGCATAAGACTTAAAATATACAGCATCTAGGCATGAGCAACTAACTGATCACACGACACACAAAGACAATGATTATATGGTTTATATAGTAAAAAGTAACTGATGGTAGTAATTGTCTCCCAAGTCTTGAGGCTGCATTGAAGTGGAGATAACCTGAACTCGTTCTTCTTTTGTCGTGTTACTACCTGAGAGAGACTCTTCATGTGGAAAGCCATGTGATCATGTGTATGTGTTCTCGTCCTCTTCATAGACAGCAGGGTCCCCATGGACATGACCCTATAGTTCTTCGATATTCTGTAACCTGGAAATGTACAAACACTATTGTTTTGTAGTAGTCGTGTAGATTAGGATTTGGTCTTATTTTGAGTTTCTCTTATTGGCCCCGACCTTGAGTCTGACAAGTGAAGCAAACTGTTGCAGACGCCTAGGTTCATTCAAATCCACCAATTTCATAATCATATTAGTCCATATAGAAAGATTTGAGTTGCTAATGTGGTTTCGTTAATAATTTAAAGGCATTATTTATCTTATATATGTTTAAATATATGTGATAAAATTTATGGGATAGTTATATATTATAAATGAAGTTACAATAGGATTATAATAATAAGATTCATATTGTATTTATATATTATCACTAAATTATTCCAAGTCATTATTCTATTAAGACTAAACATTAATAGAATATAAAAAACTAACATACGTTTTATTTTTCCTTATAAAGGAAGTATTGGATCTCGTAGATTAAAGTATGGAGATATTTAAATAAATGTGCGGATGCTTGCTAGAGAATAAATTCATTGAACAAATTTGATATGGGAAATTCAATTGGAACATTACTTGTATGTCTATGAAATATTCATTGTGATAGATTGCATAAGTGATTCTTTGACTCGAGATTACTAAAGTTATCTTGTGTATGAATTACTATGTTTTGATACTACTTGTAATCTATTCAATCATGGGTCATTTTATCGGTAGTCATTTGATGTCATATTAATTACATAAAAGTAATTGTGTGATCAAGATATGATTCATCACCTTAAAATAATTAAGGAGAATCTCTCGTTGTTTTCTATTAGTATTGATTCGTGAATTTTTAGCCCAGGTAGAATGACGTTTTATAAATAGTTTACGAATGTTATTAATTGAATCAATAACTAATGACGAATAACTAATATGATTGGATTCAAAATAAAATAGACGACATTAATTTCATGCTTTATATCTAATAGGCACATTGGTTGATGAAATGGTTGAATTATACAGAAAAATCATGCATGGAGATATTAGTCAAAATCACTTTAACATTCCTAAATATTTGGATGATCATGATGTGTTGCTAGACACCAATCTTGATATATGATTATAAATTACATTTAATTGAATAATTAAAGATAAATTAAAAGGTGTTTTAATTTAACTAATTCCAATTATTAATTATAATTATAATTTATAATCATTGTCAATGTATTTAGGAACTCTATAGAGCTAACACTACTTGTTTAACTTTCTCTGTAAGCGTTACAAAGTTTTCTCAACCTATTATGTGAATATCGTTAGAGGTAGAATCAAACTTCAAAATAAGATACGAATTTCGATTCATGTTTTATTATAATTATGTGTTAATCATTTTATATAATTAAAGAAATCTTGATTTTCGAATAATCAAAATTTTCATAATTATTTCGATGAAGTTAGTATCGAATTTTGGCCTGATTTTCCATCAAAAGAACCCAGTATTAGTTCAGTGTATCCTTCTGTAACTATTATCTTATCATATGCTACTTCTTTAAGTATGGAGAAACTTGTTACCATTGCTCGTTTATTGTTTTCGATTTGTTTAAAAAATTAAAATTACAGAAAAAATTCTCATCTTTTACCCTAAATAATACATATTAGAGAAACACAAAACTTTGGTACTGACGAGTGGCCAATACCCATGAAAGGGATGGGAGACTGGACTCTAAAGTTTGTTGGTAGTGAAAGGGCTCCTTTCCTGGTGTCGTTACTGATTTTCATCACAAGGGGCAAACAAGATGTTGGAGTTTGATATGATTGTCTAATTTCATGGGCAAGAAAGGATCAGAGATTCACTCCTTATCTTGTTGTGATTGAAAGAGACAAAAACTGGGTGAGGACGAGGACAGGAGCCCATAATCCTCAACATTGAGGGGCCGTGGTTTTAGATTTAGAAGATGGGATGTTGGGCATTGCATTGGCATTGCAAGTGCAGAACCATTTTGGATTGTTTGACCAAAAGCAAGAAACGCTCTAGGAGTTACTTCAGATTCCATGTATCTACTGATATTTTCTTATGTTTGATGACCCAAATATCTGTTCATGTCCAGTTGTCTACCAATGGAAGTTCATTGTTTCCGATGCATTTTTAGATATAGATAGGAATGGATCGAATTAGATATGAGCATGGTGAAATTAAGTTATAATGTTTTGTTTAAATTTAATAAAATAATGTTTTTTACTTTTAATTAATAAGTTGATTTATTATTTGATCCTAGTCAAATTTGATGTTTAAAAAATACATATCTCGGAACCGTTTGATTCTATCGTTGTTATTTATATTGGTTTTATGTTTTTGTTTTTTTAGTACATATTTTTCTTTTAAATAAAAACGAAAACTTAGTTAGTTGTTAATGTCAACTTAGATATATTTTTAAACTCAAATTAATGTATTAATTACGAGTTGAACTCCATACAAATGCACACATTCATTCAAACTAATTCTTTTAAACTCAAATTAACCTGCATTGGGTCATTTCCTTTTGCAGTCTAACTCTAACTCCGCTTGGATGGTTCCTTTTCCGCAACAGTGGATCTTGATGTGGTGTCTAGGATGGGGAGAGCATATTGGATCGTGTAGTGTTGTGTCCAAGTACTATGTGCCTTGACCCATTAGCCTGCACATCAAATAGGTGCCATACTTGGTGAACTTGAGATTGGCCCAAACTCAAAACCTCTTCCCAGTTGACTACTTTTATTTTTACTTCTAATGGGAAACCACAACTCCTAAATATAGCCTGTAAACTTCGTTGAAGAAGTGCGATTTGGCAAAACAGAGTGGGTCTTGGCCGTCGACTCGCCAGGAGCATCTTATTGGATGGAGTAAACCTAATTCAGGTTGGGTAAAGCTGAATCTTGACGGGCCTCTAACAGGGCTTCAGATCTCCTGTACCCTTTTTCCTGTGCCACTCTATACCCAAGCCATCTTAATCATTCATTTAGATGATTTGAATGGTTGAGATGGTTTAGGTGCAGAGTAGCGCAGGGAAAAGGATACAGGAGATCTGCTCCCCTCTAACAGATCATCCTCTTCGGTCTCAACAGGGGGACTTATTAGGGACAGCTTTGGAACTTGAATGGGAGGCTTTGTAAAGAATCTTGGTTAGTGTTCCTCAGTTTTCGCGAAACTCTGGGATATCTTTTCTGGACTGAATTTGACGTGGGACTTTGGCTTTCGTAAGATGAAACTTGAGCTAGATTCTCAAGTAGTGATGAGCATGATTTCTAACTCCACTAAATATATAACGTCGTCAAATGCTTTAGTCATGAGCATCGACAAATTACTCAATCGTAACTTGGTTGTTATCTCTCGCTATACCTACTGCGAAAGTAACAGGTATGTCGACTGGCTCGCCAATTTTACTGTCAACTTTGAGCTCGGGGTTACATCTTTTGTAAATGTACTCTCAGGGCATCTCTCGATCTTCCTCGAGAATATAGTTGAGATTAGTCTCCCTTAACTAGTCGTGTAACATTAATAGTTTTCTCCTTTTGTACCAAAAAAAAAATACTAACAAAACATAGTTAGAGAGAATAGTAATAAGTTTGACCATTGGGACGAAGATTTGGACCTCCCTCCTACTTAACTTGCAATTCAAAGCTAGAAACAACATCAAACCTAATTATTTGTCTGTTTTCGGGGCATAGACTCTTCACCGTACGCAAAATAGACATCTTACCTGGGATCCAGGGCCCCTATAAGAGGGGGGGCCCTCAGGCCCCCTCAGCCCCTCTCACATTAGCATTTCATGGATATGGCTAGAAATTGAATGCAAGTTTGGGTTGGGTCTCAACGTGTGTGTGTGTATGTATAGTCTCATTTGCTCAAGTCCAAGTATTTGAAACCACTCCTCTGGGACATGTAATCATATTTGATTTGGTAAGTCCAAAATTGATACATAAGACAGGAGATACGATTCAGAATAAAGCACGCCATTGATATGCAGACATACCAACAAAACTACGCCAAGACCGCAACAATTACTTTGAAGTTTTGTCAATAACTAATTTAAAATTTTATTTCAAAATACTTAAATTTAAAAATATATTTATTAAATAATTAAAAATAGAATATTTTATTTAAATTTAAAAATAAATAATCATTTATTTGATAATTTATTGACTGAAAAAAATAGCGCCATGCAAGGATCACATGGTTTCTTTTTTATAATAAGATAACGACACTCATAATTTTTTGGTAAATTATAAAAAAATCTTCAATTTATTTCTATTTTATAATATCATTCTAAGTTTGTAATTTATTATAAAATTAAAATAGTCTAACGTGAAGATTTTTATTAAAGTTAGTAAAGTGATAGCCAGGTCAAATTTGTGTATTTACTATTTACCACGTTATATGATTAATTATTAGTTATTATATTAAATTTAAAACATAAAGTCTTTTTATAAATCACGATCCTCTATGTATTTGTTAATGTTATGATCATTTAACATTTAGTTGGTTACGTAAATTTATAAATTGAGTCATTTATGTTTCATATAAATATATAAATTTAAATATATTGTCAATTTATTGAGGCCCTTTTTTTTCATTTCGTCCCGAGCCTATAAAACTATAGGAACGGCCTTACTGGGATCCAACATGCTTCGGGTAAAAGCCGTCGTAATTTCCAAGATTGTGTTGTTAGTTTGGGAAAAATCCAGTTTGGACTGCAAACTAGCAAATATATAGTGCACAAATGCGTACAGTATATAATGCCTGCTTAATTTAATTATATCATTATTTATTGTAACATGTTTTATTATTATATAATTTTAATGCATAAATAAATTTCGGGTAATATAAAAATTTGTAATCAAATTATAAAATTTTAAATTTTTAAATGTATATTTTATTAAAAAGGTTTTAATTTGCTATATTAAAAATATATAAGTTAGAATATTAGAAATGAATAAGTTAAATTAGTTAGAAAAATTTGGGATAAAAAATTTTAAATTAAGGAAAAGTACTCTGTTATAAATTAATAAAATATATCAACTAAATTACGAAACTCAAACAAAATAAGATAAAAATAAATAAATATTGTGTAATTTAAAATTTTGCGATAAAATTATGAATATTTAAATTTTGAAATATATAATAAGAAAAGAATTTTGATGGAATTATTAAATATATATATTTGAATATTAAAAATGAATTGGTAAAATTAGTTAGTAAAAATTTGGAATGAAAACAAAATTAGGAAATGAAATATGATAATTAACGCTATACAATTATGTTATGTGACTGGAAAATTTTAAAAAACGATAAATGTTTTTTTATGAATTAAATATTGTATTTAATTAAGGTAAAAAAGGTTGCAAGTAATTTAAAATATTGTGATAAATTATAAATATTTAATGCAAGTAAATAGAAATATTAGAGTGATTTATTAAGTCACGCTGATGATAAAAATAAAAGTTAATTATATTTATTTATTTCAGTTAATTAAGATAATGAAATATAATAATTAATTCTTTATATTATAATTTTCATCCGTTAAATCAAAATTAGATAATTAGTTAATTAATTAATTAAATTTTAAATAAGAAATTAATTTTTTACATGTGTTAAATATATTATAAATAATTAATAACATTAATATTATTTTTATTAATTAATTAATAATTTAGTAAAAATGTGATAAAATTATATAGGAAGCATTGGAGTCAAGTTACGTGACTATTAAGTCACAGGCGTGGTTAATAATATTACTATTATAATTAATAATAATTAACAATTAATAATGCACGATAATGAATAACATATAATTAATTTTATATAAATTATTGTTAATAATAACTTAATAAACTTAATGATTAATTTATAAATAAAGTATATTTTAATAAATCAATTAAGTTATTATATTCTAATTACTATTAATTATATCTTAATTAATAAATTAAGTATAATTTAAGCATATTTAAATTATAGAATGAAAAAATTGTCAGTTTATACTTAATTAATGTTAACTAATCAATCTATTAATTATATTTTAATTAGTAAATTAGTTGTTTATATATTATTTCTTAATAAATCAATCAATTCATTATATTATGATTAATATTAATTTTTTGAGAATTAATTAGCTATGATTTAAGTATATTTAAATTATTGATTGAAAAAATAGTCATTGTATACTTATTTAAGTGATTAATTTATTAATTATAATTTAATCATTAAATTTATTAAATATAAATTACACTTGATTGAAAATGACAAAAAATATATGGGGTAATAAGTCATTATCATGAGTAAACTGGAATAAAAATAAGAAAAAAATTATTGGTGAGTACAAAATTTTAAATAAATCAGTCTGAATGAAAAATACTGAGTTAATTAAAGTAAAAATAAGAAAAATTTTATTGGGCGCGATTTATAAAGTCACACCCGTGAGGGAGTTAAGAGTTTTTAACCTAACTGTGAAATCACGCTCGCAACCTACAATCATTTTCTTCGTCTCTATGGTAAAAATCGAATTGTCCGAATCTTCGTGAGACTTTAGATCTCGAGTTAGATTGTTGTTGTCCTCTTTGCCTCTTCGGTATTGTCGTTTGTCGCTATCGCTTGATAGATATATACTATTAACCATGCAAATATAATGGTTATTTTCATTGAACAATTATTTAATTGTATTCAATTGG
>JAOTBA010000007.1:21899521-21911522 GCA_025629845.1 Erythroxylum squamatum
ATTAAGTTCAATTCCCCATTCCAAAACTCAAAAAATGCCAGCGCCTTAAAGATAGCATCACGACGCCTAGTATCCATCTTTTGTAACTAAATACTGTCTGCAAAGATGTAGAACAGACAATGATCATAAATAAGCCACGCCCAACACAACAAGAATAGAACACAATTCTCACGGTTCTTTGCTTGACTTTCTAATAAAAACATACATCACTGCATATAGGTACTTCAGCACTGTCTTCTCTGTAGAGATAATGAAAGGCAAAACACCAGAAGGAGAACACATAAACTTGGTTGAGGGTATGTAGATAGTGGTTGTACCTTTTGATTCATTGCAATTTGATGATTTGTTTGGTTCATAGCGAGTAATTTACTAGTTTCGCATAGCAAGCAATAAGATGCTTTCTACTCTATGTATGAATAAAGAAAAATCAGTGTTAGTGTTAGAACAGCTTTATTAGTGAAGCCATATTACCAAAGCTTTATATTTATTAGTAAAATATAAACCAAACGTCATCCGAAAAGAAACTGAAGCAACAAAGTGTTCACTTTCTGGAGTTGTCTACTAGTAAAATCTTGAAAGGGGAAAAACAAGTATGTTTGAAATAAATTAATAGAAGAATGCAGCCTGCAAGAGGGATCATTCCAAGAATGCAGCCTGCATTCCTGCAATCTTGGAATGATATACACGTTTAGAATCCAAGAATGCAGCCTGCATTCTTGGATGTTAAATTTAGAAGATATACACGCACTTAATTGGCATTAACAACAGAGATACAATTCCAACAAGTTACAGAACTTATAAATAAGTAGGAAAATAAATCAATAGCATCAAAAGTTCTTTAGCAAGTAATTCTTTACATCTAAGTATAGATTTTGCATTACCTGGGGAACAGATGTCTCTGGCACCTTTGGAGGTGACAAATTTCCTGGGGTACCATAAAAAATATGCGAGCATTCTGCGTACGCAGACCCAACACCCACTCCTGCAGCAAAAGCTATAGTTGACCAGCGGCTCACTGGACTCCCCGCGTTAATACAGATATAGTGATCAATTGGAAGTTGCAGCGGAAGGCAAATAATCACTTGTAAAGAAGTGCAACACATCAACAGATTTAACATCAAGTTGTCAGATATCCATGGGTTCCAACAATTTTGAACATCAAATTACAGCAAAGTATGAAATTCAGAATTTGAATTCAAATAATCACATTAGACTAATTTCAAAATCTCTCTCAATATCATTGGCAAAGATTTTAAATTCAAATAATCACATTCGAAAAGTGAGTTTCATATTGGAGAAACCAAAGCATCCTATGCATTCTTTGTTTTACTAGTCGGCAAATTTCTGTAGATCCAACTTGCCTTGTGCCTTTTTGATAAAGCTACAATTATTTTCTTCATTTTGGATGGATAGCCATAGTTACGTTTTTCCACAAGAACTAAAAGGTGATGCGATAGCCACATGTTAGATCTTTAAATTGAAATTGCGGAATGTAAGTATTGATGACTTTTAGTGCATTTGAGTTGAAATATAGCCGATATATTTTAAAAAATAATAAATATAATTTTTTTATAGAAAATTTGAATTCAATGAGTCTTTAATTTTGGAAAAAATACAATTTACAAATTATTGATATTATTACTTACAGAAAAATACAATTATGATTTGCCATGCTTTTGACTTAAAAAATATAAAAACAAATATTATTTAGTTTAAAATATGCAATTTTATAATTAAAAACCACATTTTAATTAATAGGATTAAAAATAAAATAAAAAGGTACATTTAATGACAATGTTACAATGCAATCAAGACATATTTAGTGAAAGTAAAGAAAAAGTGATTGGAATAAGTTTACATGTTTTGGATAGAAGCGAACTTGTGAAAGAGAAAGATTGGCTCCTCCGAGCTTAGTAAAGGTAAGATAATCATTTTGGCAGGACCACCATTTCCATCTCTACCGATTCCAGCAAAATGTCTGCTATCATTTCCACTCAACTCGTGGAGGAGACTGCTCATAGTTTCGCTCATTGCAAAGGCAACCCTACTCTCCGTTCTACTGTACAAAACTAAGAAATCAAAAGTGCATTAAATGCACGTAATTTGCTAATAAAGAACTGGCAACAATTAAAAGGGTAAACCAAAAATAGTGGTATGAGACTTAAGAAAAAGGATATGTATGCTTGAGCAAGTCCAACCTTTTAAGGATATGGCTTCTCTCCCTCAAACAGGACATCAGTCGCTGCTCCAAGCAGTTTCAGAGAGATCATCATTGGCTTCAGATAGTCCATTTTCAGTTTCAAAGAGTTCATCTTCATCATCTTCTGGAATCATATCATCGTATTATCGTCAGTATCTTCTGAGTTCATATCTTCCTCATGATCTTTGTCTTTTTTTTTTAAGTTTCATTTTCATCTTGGTTGACATTTTCCTTGGCAACAATGATTCTAGCATCCAATAGGCATTTTCATCAGCATCATCTTGATCATCATTATCACCTTGCACATAACCTTTATCAACTTGCATATACAGTGGAGCTATTCCACTGTTACCCTCATCCACTTGCATATACAGTGGAGTTATTCCACAATTTTTTATTTTACCATTCCCCATAATAAAGAACTTGAATGAGGCCATAGTGATGCAATGAAGACGGAATAATTGTCGTCTTTCAGATATCCAAACATTAAAGTCATGCAAGCACCAAACTAACATGTGTTTTTGCATTTGAGGATAGCATGGTCGACTGCTCCGACTAAAATTGGAATGATATGTAAACCGAATGGTAGGATTGTTGTTATCTTCAAAGTAGCATTGAAATTCAACATACTTTTTAGACATAAGATTAAGATTAGAGTCAGAAACAACAAAAAATGTGAATTCGAAGAATTAGTGATTAAAGAGCCAATTTGAAGGAACCTTTATGCTAATGATATCTCCTGTAAGTTGATGTCTTGACCATTCTGTAATTCTACTTCCCGGATAACATAAATAAACATCCTGCCTTTGAACCACAACGTATTATTTGTAAGAAAAAATTTGTAAACTATTCAAAGAGAAATATTGCATACCTTTGGCCCATTTCTTAACATCTTATACACCATAGCCTCACATTCCTTTTTTTTTTCAATTTCAAGCAATCGTTGAAGTCCATCTTACTGCCATTAAAGATTGGTTGTTTGAAGCTTTGGACAATCATCTAATCGGAGAGATTCCAACAGAGAAAGTTGTTTAATACTGGGAGGGATCTCCATAAAATTATTTGAAATCAAGTAAAGCGCCCTCAAATAGTATAAAGAACCAAGGTAATTTGGTAATTCCCTTATCCTATAGAATGATAGATCCAGAATATAATACGAAGAAAAAAATCTTAAGCACGGATGAGATGGAAAGTCAATTAAACAAGATTCGCATTCAGAAACATGTGATGTCATCTCAACCTTCATATAGTCCCCTGCATGTATAGTTACTATTGTATCAAACAAGAAGGAGCTAGGTCAACTATTCAATCAAATAATATTGAACATATTTTCCGTCTCTTCTCAAGAAAGAAGTAGGTTATTTCTTTGCAAAATTGTGCTCAATTTCTTATGTGACAATTATGCCAAAATCTTTTCATTAGTTGGAGAAATAATCTGCACAAATCAGATTTTTTAAGGAACATATTGAGAGATAATTGGATTTCGTTAGACAATGTGCGGTTGTTAAACAAGGATCGATTTTTTAGGAATATATCATCAAATATTCAATATGATTCCACAAGATCTAGTTTCGTTTAAGGAAGAGATTCTATGAAGGGATCTTTTGATCAATCGAGACATCATTTGATTCCATTAGTAATGAAGATTCGAAATATCACACATTGATCAATCAAAGAGAGATTCAACAACAAAAACTAAAAGAAAGATCGATTCTTTGGGATCCTTCCTTTCTTCAAACAGAACGAACAAAGATAGAATCAAATCGATTCCTTAACTATGTTTCTGGATATTCTAATTATGTGGAATATTATATATATATTAAATTCAATTTAAATTGAATATCTTAATATTAATTTTATATAATAGATAGGAGCCAACTTTCCTCTGTGAATGTTTCAAAAAAATGATTTGAATTTGAGAATCCCGTTGAATCTAAGATACAATATATATTTAGTATTCATTTTTTTTATCTAAATATACTCTAATCCTTTTTATAATCGCTATATTTTAATATTATAATAGTTATATATTTAGATAAATTTATAGATATATTTTTTAGATAACTAATAATAAAAACAGAAATAATAGAAATATATATATAAATGAATATAAATGTATAAATGAAAAAAAGAAATATATAATTCTAAAGTCTTCCCATTTGTCCTATATTCATAACTAACATCTATTACACAAACTTTTCATAATATTCTAGAATAAAATCTAGAATACTTTAGAAAGTGAAAATCGATCGGTTGTTAACCGACTTAAGGACTCCATAAAAGGAGCCAAGCTCCATAACGTGTTGTGTGTGTGAGTGATAACCAATTAATGAAAGTGAGGTGTGTGTTCGTGTGTAGAGTGGAGAAATTGTGAGGATATGTTTGCAAAATATTATAATTAATATACTATGGTTTGAGTTTCTTTTCATTTGAGTCCCCCGACAAATTTCAACGTTTCCTCCAATAGTTTTGAAATAAGACGTTCTAACAACTTCTGTAGGCCTCCTTTCTCCGATGGAAGGGCAGGGTTGATTTCCTCTCCTCTTGGAAGTTGATTGTCTACAAAAGTCTCGAGGCCTTTACGCAAAAGAGTATCGTAAAGATGACCAACGAACTTATAACGAGTGTCCTCTCCCCTAAAGCTAATAAATATAAGGAAATCGGTGAAGGTAAAAGGTAGTAAGATGCAGACAACAGAAGAAGCATAAACTATACGACTTTGACGTAATTTAACATATGTGACAGCTAACTTGGAGGTGTTTAATTTGACTCTCCAATTATTTTGGTTTAAAGCATAAGTTGTTGTTAAAATGATTAATTGAAGATATTTTTGTTTAATGATAAATTGATTTTTCTTGCATATTTTTATGTCTTGCACATAGAAAATAATGATCAATCGTTACTTTTTTTATTAAGATCTTTTCTTAAAAGTGTCGAAACAAAAATCAACATTTATAATTAATTATGCAATTCAATATATATTATGTAATGAAGTACACCTATTTATGCAATCGATTTAATTGAAAAAATGAGTTGAAAATAGTTACAGATATACTACTTTTTTGAAGAGGATAACAATACCCATGATTATTTCTAACAAACTAAATGCTAAGCAAGGAAAAAAATGGTGCATGTATTGAAAAATCTCAAAACACCAATTGGATAGACTGACCATTGTGGACATTAGAGAAGTGTTTGTTTGGATAAGCTTATATTAATAGAGCTATTGTCAGTAGAGTTTTTCTAAGAAGTCAGTTGAATGTTTGGATGTCATTTAAAAAAGAACTTTTTTGAAAGAGCTTCATACAATAGACAGTTTGGCAACATAAAAATAAAAAGCACTTTTAATTTTATTTATAAATAATTTTATGAATAATAAAATTATTTATAAATAAAATTAAAAGTGCTTAAATTATTTATGTATATAAATATTATTTAAAATATATTAAACAATATATTTTAAAATATTTTAAAATATATTTTTTAAAGGTGAAAAATGAAAAAAGAGTATAAAGAAGGGCGGAAAAAGAAAAACCTCTTAGACTGCAGGATGAAATTCCGTATTCGTCAATCCCGTTCATCCTTAATATTATATACTTAATGAAGATTGACTATAGTGAGGGTTGAAGAAAAATGAACAAGGTCGCTAGGTAACGTATTCATGACTTATGCAACTTTTTTTTTTTTGAATCGGAAGGGAGAGGTACAGGACTTACAAGACTAGTCGGGGAAATAAAACCCCCCATATATCCTCTAATAAAATGGATAACCAACTCACAGGCGGGTTTAGAAAATGATGAATACCAAGTTCAAGTGAACCGGCATAGTTGGCGGGCCAATCCGCAGCCCTATTAGATTGGCGATAAACATGTCTTGCTCGCACTATCCAATCTCTAGTAAGTAATTGGCGGAGTCCTAGTATCAGGGAAGTAAATGGAGCCTGCTGAGCCGCCGAGGCAGATAATAGATTAATAACAATCATCGAGTCTACATCTAATTCCACTCTGCGATACCCAAGCTCCTAGGCCAGTTGTAATCCCGTAAAGACGCCCCATATTTCAGCATCAACGACAGAACAGTGACCGATATTATGAGCAAACCCGCTAGCCATGCGCCCGTATGGTCCCTAAGTAGGCCTCCTGCAGAAGCCCACGAGGACATCACCGTAAGAGCTCCATCCGTATTCAGGCGAACCCAGTCAGATGGAGGAGGTCGCCAACCCACAAAAGTCGCAACTCTTGGTCTTGCTGAGAAGAAAGCTCTGCCAAGTACTTCCTTGGCTTGGCCGATTGATCGAACATGATCGAACACAAGTTGATGTGGATTTATAGGTCATGAAAAGTGTGCATCAAACACGGATTTATTGCGCCAAGACCATAGAAACCAACAAGCTGTACGAAAGACAATAGACCAGTTAAAACCATGTACCAGAAAATTTTGGTGCAAATTCACAGATAGCCAAGTGGAGTGATTGACGTGGAAGAACCCAGCCATGGTGGTCACAAAAGGGAAATGTCGCCAGAAGGTACGGGCCTTACAGCCGTCCTGGAGGACATGCAGGATTGTTTGGGGTTCTCCACATACCACTTTAATTTGTAAATAAACCAAATGGAGTAACACTTCACGCTTGATAAAATCCATTTATTCAACTAATTACCTAGTCAAACAATAGAGTCCAATGAAATGACTTGCCGTCTTTTCCTTCGATTACTTTGCTTGTTAATTTCAAACAATATATATATAGGTGTATTAATTTAATGGGCACATGCACAGCTCTCATTCAAATAAATATTTTGTTATGCATCTCAAATGAGTGTTCTTACCAATAATAACTGCAAGGAGCGCTTAAGGTTTATGAGAATTCATGTCTATACTATAAAACATTTGAGAAGATAGAAAACTGAATAAAGTTCAATTTTCGTCTATTATATATTACTAACGTTAATATGATACAAATTTAATATTTTTGTAGATAATGTAAATAACACGTTGCTATATTATGTGATAAATTAAAGCCAGCTTGATCCCAAATCTGAAAATGAAATTGAGAGAAAACCCAATTACATGGATCTTGGATTGAGATTGCTAAAAAGCAAGATTTATGAGAGGGAGACAGATCATAACAAAGAGGAGAAAAGAATTAGATGGGGAGGGGGAAAAAAACTAAACACGGAAAGAGAAAAAAATAATAAATAATAAATAGGACTCATGATCAAGAAGAACATAAACAAAAAGAACATGAGAGGAAGAGGGGTAAACAATTAGAAATAAGGGAGAAAGATGAAAAAAGAAGAATAGATGAATGAATAATGAATATAATGGGAAAAGGCCAATAAAAAAATAGATGCAAAGAGAGACAATAGTATAAGCAATTGATGAGAGAAAAAAAAAACACATTGCCCACTTGGGAGAAACAAAGAGGAGAATGATAAAATGATGTATAAAGAACATCAAAGTTAGAGAGGGAAAAAAAAAGATAAACGAAAACTAAAGATGAAAAAGGGAGCAATTGAAATATAGAGAGAGAAAAAACTAAAAAAACATAGTGTACTGACAAAGGAAGTCTGGGTGTGGATGACTTAAAGGTGCCTTCCCATAATTAAGATTTTGTTTTAAATTTTTGAGATTAGCATTTTTATTTAAGATTTAGGGTATAAGTTTTAATTAGCTTTAAGATTATTATGCTTAAGTAAGTTTATTTAGGTTAATTAATATTTATTAATTTTAATTATAAATTAGAAAATATGTTTAATTAGTTTTTTAAAGAATTGAAATTATGTTGATATTATTTTTAAAATTAGGTTCTACTAGCTAAGTGACATATGCATGGTGACATGTGACCCATACTATCAACAAAAAACATTATATTCATTACGTTAGTGCTCAAATGACATTCAGGAGGCGGAGACTTAACTCTTTTTAAATTTTCATCTATTTAGGATTTATTTTGAATATTATCCAATGTTAAGATTTATTTTAAATTTTTAAGACGTTATTGTTATATTTGTATTTCATTAATGAAAATCTTAGATTTAAAAATACACCTTTTTTCTAATAACTTAATTGATATAATTAGCCTGCAATAAACATGAATTAAACTAAAACAAAAACTCCTACTAAATAAGACTAGAGAAGCAAGGTTAAAACACAAAGGAAGCTAAATATAAAAAAGCAAATAAAACCATTTCAATTATAGGAGACTAATGATATCGAAGGAATTCCATGAGTTGCACGAGAGTATAGAAAAATACAAAGGTCAAAATGCATAAACGTTAAGGATCTTTTTTTATTTAGTTTTTTAGGTTTTCCTTTTTATTTTCAAATTCAGTAAAAAAGAATATGTTTGTTTAAGTTTCTAAGTTTTGTTTTTAGTTTTGGTTTCTTCTAGTTTTGATAAATTATAAAAATCATAAAAACTTTATGTTTTAATTTTTTTGTTGATTTATCATCAATTAAATATATATTATTTAATTATTTATTATTAATTACTAATAAAAATTGTGATCAATATACTATAATTATTTAATTTATTTTTTAAAAATAAAATATTTATAAATTTAGTAATTATTGAATAAGTATAGTTTAAATTTAATACATACATTTTAAATACAAATTTATTTTGATAATTAAAATATATATGGAAAATAAATATTGAATTTTAAAATATATGGAAAATAAATATTGAATTATTAAATTATTTTTTAATAAAATATAATAAAATTTTGCTAATATTTATTAGTAAATATTGTATAAGAGATAAAAATAAAATTTTTTGCTTAATTAATTCATAAAATTAATTTATCTTTAAGCTTTATATAATATTTGATTATTGTAAGTGATTAAATATAACTCTATTGATATTAGTAACTGAACAAGTTTTTATTTTATTAAAAAGAGAAATTAAAAACAAAAAACAAAAAACAAAAACCATAATAAAAAAATCAGAAGTGAAACTAAGTCATCTTTAAAAGTAGGGATAGAAAAAAATCAAGCTACCGAGCTCGAACCGTACGTACGGCTCGACTGATTGGATAAACAAAACAACATTTTAAGCCATAAACAATTACATAGATGAAGCGAAACTTCTGTTTCTAACAAAATTAAACGACGTCATTTTGCTTCTTCATCTCTCTCACTCCTAGTTCTCTCTCTCTCTCTCTCAAGAATCACAGTTGTCGATGTTGTTAATCCTCAGTAGTCGTCACTCCTTCGCCAAGATAGTAGGCAATTGCCACCTAGCTCATCCCTTCCCTCTCTAGTCATAATTGCCCCTACCCCTTTCTCCTTATTACCCCTCCAGCTGCCCCTTCGCATCGCCGCTTGCTATCCCGCTTCCCAGCCACTCCGTCGTAGTGTTTTTTGGCTTATCTTCACCACCCACCCACCACCAAGGTAATATACACACAATGTTTCATGAAATACTAGAATTTCTAGGATTGTTGCCATCAGCGAGGTGTTTTAAATACTTGTAACCCTTGTAAGTCACTAATTGTTTGATTAATTGATTATGATTATGAATTACATAAACATTAATTATAATGATATTCAATTATGATTATGGATAACATATATATATTTATATGTTTATTGTTTCAGACGGATGAGTTTATTCTTTTAGTAGAGAGTTATAATCTAGTACTAGAGATAGAAGTGGAAATTTTTAATCCCGTACTAAGTCAAGATAAAAGTCTAACTTAAAGTCAATTGAAAAGTGAAATTTGGAATCACTTCAGTAAGACTATATCGATGGACAGAGTAGAAAAAACTGAATGTAACTATTGTCAAAAGATGTTGGCAAAGAGTTTAAAGGGTGGAACCTCTCATTTAAATAGACATATGGATTCGTGTCGTAGAAAGAAGATGGTATTAGGAGGTCAAACATTTTTGACCACTAACCTTACGATAGGGAAGAATGAAATGATTACAACATCTTATGACAACAATAGATTAAGGTTTTTGTAATTTCTATGGTAATTGGTGATGAACATCCACTATCTATGGTTGATATCAAAAGATTTAGGATGTGTTGCAACTCACTACAACCAACCTTTAAGGTTTCAAGTCAGAATACATTGAATAAGGACATTATGAAGATATATAAGGATAAGAACAAAGAAAGTTTAAGAATATTGTCAAGTATTGAAGGACAAATTGCCATTATAACAGACATGTGGACAGTAAGGATTATATGTCAGTGATAACACATTATCTTAAAAATGACTGGACTTTACGCAATAAACTTTTAAGGTAATTTATATTCTTTAATATTGTTATCATTTTCTTTTTCATTATGTTATGATTGATGTTAGTAATATTTGTTCATGATAGGTTCATTTATATTAACACCACATACAAGTGAAAGGTTAGCAACCGTATTGGGAGACTTTTGAAAGATTTTAATATCAACCGCAAATTATCCACCATAACTGTCAGAAATTCTAGCACGAATGACGTTATGATTGAAAAGTTGAAGAATAAGATACAAGCTAAGAGCTTTTCAGTTGGTGGAAAGTTATTTGAAATGCGTTGTTTTACGTGTATTTTGATCTTGATTGTGAAGGATGGATTGGATATTATAAGGGAAGGAATATATTCGATTCAAAATATTGTAGTATATTAGAGTGCAACACTTAGAAGAGTTAAGCAATTTAAAGAAACTGCATGACATCTATGCATTCTAAGTATGAAGATATTGGTTTTGAATTATCCAACCAGATGGAACCCAACCTTCAATATGTTGGATTTGACCGTCTAATATGTTGATGTGTTTACTAGGCTGAGACAAAGAGATTCTCAATACTTTTGCATATATACAGAAGAT
This sequence comes from Erythroxylum squamatum, assembly GCA_025629845.1. Lineage (NCBI taxonomy): Eukaryota > Viridiplantae > Streptophyta > Magnoliopsida > Malpighiales > Erythroxylaceae > Erythroxylum > Erythroxylum squamatum. Next base: position 21,910,543 of record JAOTBA010000007.1, read on the forward strand.
CAATAGGAATTGGCTAGAGAACTTTGTGCGAATTTGGAATTATTTTATAATACGACTGAATTGTTCCTTGGAACAAAATTCTAACTTCGCTCTATTGCTTTAGCACTATGTGTGAGATAAAGAAAGTTTTATCTAATTGGATATTTGATTCCAATGAGGTTATTCAAGTTATGATATAACAGATGATGGAGTAGCTGAATTCTTACTAGTATATGGTTGTAAATATTATTGCAGTCTTATCTGTGCTAGACCAAAGATACAAAATGAAGGGGGTTAATTTTATATATAATATGTTGTATGGTGATTAAGCCTAGGAGCATGTAAATGTCATTACACAATTCTGGAATAATTTATTTAATGATTATCAACTTAGAATGAACAAAATTCATGATCAAGATTGCAGTAGTTCTGGCTGTTTAAATCTGAATTTAGTTTCAGGTTCGGGCTCTTCTTTTAAGAGCAGTTTGTTACTTTAACTTTCAAAATTTATGAAAGAAAAAGGGCTAGGACTTTATACAATATAACGGAAATAGATAAATATTTGACGAAAGATTGTTTGGTTGAAGTTAAATTGTTTGGTTGAAGTTAAAGGTGTGCAATTCGATATTATTATGGTGGAAGGGTTTTGGAAATAATTTTCTAACCATGCAAGTAATTGCATGAGACCTATTAGGAATTCCATCATCTACTGTTACTCCAAAGTCTACTTTTAGCACTAGTAGTTGGGTTATTAGCCCTCATCATGCTCAACTTCTAGGGGTGTTCAAGAAAACCCATGAACCTGTGAACCGGACTTGAACCGCATGAACCAAACCTATAAATAAGGTTAACCGAACCTAAGTCGAACCTGAAAAATCAGGTTCATGATTCAGGTTCAGGTTTGTAGGTTTAGGTTTAAACCTAAACCTGAAACACCCAAAAAACCTATCATATATTTAGATATAATTTAAGAGGATATTAATAATAATAAATTCACTAGT
>JAOTBA010000007.1:21917843-21933447 GCA_025629845.1 Erythroxylum squamatum
AAGTTTTTCTTGAAAAATTGATCTATTTTTTTATTAATAAACATGTTTTTTAATTATTTTCTATTTTATGAAAAAAATTTCTAGAAAACTAGAGAATTTTCAGAAAGTAAACGCACCCTAAGTTTCTACAAACAAAAATAAAATTATATTACTTACGTCAATGTCATATAAATCGTGTAAAGAGTGGCTAATCATATTTCAAATATTTATGAAATCGATAGACCACATATGTGTTCAATCAATATTTAAACTACAATTGAGTACCAATTGTCATACTCTACACGAATTCCTTATGTATAGTACATATCACATATGTTTTAAATTATCAAATGTGTATATTCGTAAATAAAACAAACTACATACAATACATTACAACATATTTCATATAACATTATTTGTTTGTTCAATAAACATATTGACTATAAGTAACAAATCATGCAAGGAATAAAGTTAAGAAGATTACGCGCGACAAATTTCGTAAAGTTCGATATGAAATACTTCTAACTATTCTATCAAAAAACCTATAGGGTATAAAGTTTTAATTAGCTCCCTTCTTCATATTTCTTTTATAAGCATCGACATTAGCCAATCATATTCCTTCATTTTAGGTGTTTCCAAATTCCATAGCGTTCTCAACAACTCACTTTCAAGTTGTAACAATGTTGAAAGTAAAGTTACATACTTTACATCAAATTGTACGTAAGCCAAGCAACCGTTGAAATACAATTCTTATATCAAATTATTAACTGTAATCACATGTTATATTAGTTTTTCTATGTACCACATGGATATTGAATAACCGCGCTAATATGAGGATGACACATCTCATTGTAGTACAAAGAAGTCTAGGTCTCCTCAGAATAATTGGCATTCTCCTGAAAAATAAATTTTCAGGCATTAAAGGCTTATATACAAATACCCATAAGTAAACAAATTATTTTACTAGCATAATATAGAACCCTTGCTTATAGAATATAACTCATAACTCTAATTAATCACATTCATTTACTTAGAAACATATTTCTAACTTAATTTAACATCTAAAAATTTTGATTCAAGTATAAACTTGTTTCTAATTGTATTAAATAGTTTTTAATGTTAACCAAAGTAGAATCTTATTTCTAATTCATATTATTATTGGACTAATCAACTTATATATATATATTATATAAATTGGTTATAATATTAAAGTATCATTAATAAAGTTATGATTTTTTTTTTTTGAAATTAAAGTTATGAATTTAATAGCTTAAATGTAATTAGTAACTTCTTTCTAATTAAAATTGGACTGATCAACGTTTATATATATGTATGCATCTAGAAATTTATTTCCAAATTTAATTAAACTATCTCTAATATGTAATGTATATTTAAAAAACCATATTAGTTATAAGTCCACCCTTATAGCCTAAATTGATCTAAATATTCTAGAATTAGCCTACACAAAATTCATTTATGTCCAAGACATTAAATACTTGTTAGTATTTCAGATTTGCGAACATTATCTCATATTTATAGATAATGATGATAATCATTAATAATGAAAATCATATTCCAAACTTATCGAGTGTGTTATTTCATTATCAACAAGTTCATGTAATTTTATAATAATTTAATTTTACTTGTTTATTATGACTCTTAATAGAATAAGTAGCTCTATAAATTTTATTTGTCTTGATCACATTGATCTCTTAATGAACGGAGTTTCTAAATAACCAAAATTTATAAATAAGAGTGACTTAAAAGATGATCTTAAATAAAAAAAGTAGTGATATGTCATTTAGTGAATTAAGTTTTAATGATGACGATAATAAGATCTCCTTAATAATGATACCTCTATATTAAATAAAATTTGAGGTTAATATGATTTGAGCGAATATGTTTTTTTAGAATTTGAAAATTAATTAAGTAATAAAGAATAGTTTATAGCTAAGGAGAGGAAAAGCTCTCACTCTTTCATCACACGATGACATTCAACATTTCAACTACAATAAACAAAATGATGGCGCAGGGACAAACGTATCGCTAATTAAGGTAAAATATTACTACCCTTTCTCAACTCTTCAAAAGATTACTTCATTAAGGTTGGCTCTCTGGAATCTACGATGCGACGATGGCAATGCTCTTCTTTTTCGATCTGTCTCCAGCTCAAAGTGATTTATAACTCAGGTAGGATATTTGAAGCTTTTTGGTTTGTTTCCTCGTTTTTCATGCGTAACAGGCTTCATATTGAAAAAAGAGTCTTCATTCCTTTACCCGAATGGTAAGCAATAGTTCCAGGAGATGTACTTTCAGGATCTTTCAAAGGTGAATCTTTCCTTCTGTTCTTCTTTCCCTCCTTCTCTAGCTCGAAAGATTTACGTCTCTGATAAGGTTTTTGGTACTATTTGTTTTGTTTGTTCATTCTTCAAACAAACAAGTCATGTTGAGGAGTCTTCTTTCATTGTCTAGTCTGGTAAGCCATAGATCTGGCGAGGCGCTTCCAGGAGCTTTCGAAGGTGAGTGATTCCTTCTAGTATTCTTTCCCTTACTGTCATGAATTGATAGTTTTGAGAACTGCTTGACTGGTTATGTCTTGCTTGAATTGCTTGAGTTGCTTTAGGAATATTTGCGTTTAGGAAGTTTCATTTATCATACTGATATCCAAATAGAGACACCCCCTGAGGATTATATTCTCAAAGAGAGAGCCAGTCATCTGCTATTATGTTGCCCCAACTGATTAATAATTAGTTGTTCCCTGATATTCCCTTTAAAGAGTTCTATAAGAGTGCTTCGACTGTTAGAGAACCCTTTAAATCTTATATTATTTCTCTCTTTCCAAATATTCTAGAGGCAAGTTGCAACTGCTACCATTAGTATTTCTTTATCATATTTAGAGATATGCAGTTGGGATATCTCTAATAAGATATTTGTGAGATTGCATTGCCTAGTTCTAAGGCCACAAAGATTAAAGATTCTATTCCACACTTCCTTAGCAAACCCACACTGAAAGAACAGGTGATCTCTGGTCTCCTTCTCTAGATTGCACATAATACATTGCTTAGGAGAGGATAGGAATTTTAGTCTATCCATAGTACTTAGTTTGTTCAACATAGCTAGCCAGAGAAGAAAGTTGGCATTTGGTTTGAGAGCCTTGCTCCAAGTTAGGGAACACCACCCTATTCTAGTTACTACACCTTCCATCAGGCTTTTAGCCTGCCTGTTAGTGATTTCTGAAATAGGAACTCTATCCCATAAGAATAAATCATCTTCCCTACAGTTTCTATATTGGGGAATATGCAATAGTCTTAGTTCTTCTGCGGAAAGCAACCAACTGTCATTTGTAATTATCTCCTAAGCTTAGCCTTCTTTGGAAACCTTCCCAGCATTGATCTAGCACACTGATTATTAATTAAAGCCCCTTGACTGGTCCAGTTATCATACCAGAGAGATATTCTATCTCCTGCCCCAATTTTACATGTAATATGTTACTGGACATCTTCCGTTATCCTAAGAAGTTGGTTGAAAAACCAAGAGTAGCTATCCTTACTCTTTAGAGCCCAAAAACTCTCACCCTTTAATATATAAGTATGAATCCATTTGATCCACAGTGAAGGTTTTTCACTCAGAATTCTCCAAATTCTCTTAGTCATTAGAAATTGGTTATTCTTGTTGATTGACTCTAATCCTAACCCTCCTGCCTCCTTCGGTTGGCAAATGTGCTGCCAATTCACTTTAGCTATTCCTTTCTCACCTTTTCCTTTACTCCATAAGAACTGCTTCATAAGTTTTTCCACTATTTTAACTAGTCCTTTGGAGAGGAAGATGTAAGAGCACTAGTAAACTTGCATATATATTATTACTGACTTTAAAAGCTGAAGCTTACCTCCATAGGATAAAGTTATATTAGTCCAAGACCCCAACCTTTTCTAAATTTTATCCATTAGAGGAAGACTTTCACTGAATCTTAGTCTCCTGGAAGAAACAGGAATGCCCAGATACAGTAATGGAGGTTCTTGCTTTGTCATTCCGGTTGCTTGTGACAAGGAAAGTGTTAGGTGATCTACACTTTTAGAGAGTAAGAAGAAGCTTTTGTGGAAATTGATACTTAATCCTGGCAACTCCTTAAAACTAAGGAGAGTACTATTCAACAGGGAAATCGCAGGAACACTTGCCTTACATAAGTATAAAATCATCCGTAAAACATAAACTAGTTAGTGAAAGCTTTTTACATTTAGAATGGTATCTGAAATTGGAATCAGAGGAGATGTTGTGTTTCATCATAAGGTGAGGACCTCCATGCAAATAAGGAATAGGTAAGGGGAAAGAGGGTTCCCTTGCTTAAGTCATTTTTTGCCTTTAATAGTCTCTGTAGGGCATCCATTAATCAAAATTCCATATGAGGCAGTTGAGAAACATTCCTGAATCCATTGGATAAATTTGTGGGGAAAATTCATAGCTTCCACAGTCTGTAGCAAGAAGCTCCAATTAACACTATTGAAAGCTTTTTGTAGGTCCACTTAATAGTGCAGTTTTGAGGGCTTCTTTTTTTAGTGTACTCTTTCAAAAGTTCCTGTAATAAAAGAATATTATCCTCAATATGTCTTCTTCTCATAAAAGCTCCTTGGTTCTCACTTATGAGTAAGTGAAGAAATTCCTTCATCCTATTTACCAATATCTTGGCTATGATCTTATAGAGAAAATTTGTGCAAGATATAGGTATGAAATCATTCCAAGTGATCGAGTTAGAGCTCTTAGGGATTAAACATAGAAAGGTCTTATTGATCTCCTTTAGTAAAACCCCATTTTGGAAAAACTCCTTGACTGCTTCCTTTACAAGACTCCCAATGTTTCCCTAAGTTTTCTGGAAGAAAAACCCATTCAATCCATCAAGGCTCGAAGCCTTGGATCCATTCATATTGAAAACCACCTTCTCTATTTTTTGATCCGTGACAAGGCTGATTAGCATAGAGGCCTCCTGTTCAAGAATCCTGGCTGTAAAATATTGCTTAAGGTTCACTCCATTGCTAGCAGAGCAACCTTCTGTGCCTAATGGTTTATGGAAATAAATCCTAGCTTCCTTAGCAATTTCAACCTGTCCAAATATAGTTTCCCCAGTTTTAGACTTTATTGAAGTAATTCTGATGATATTTCTCCTGGTTGTCACCGAGTTGAAGAAAAATTTAGTACGTCTATCCCTATCCTTAATCCAATTAATTCTGGCCCTCTGCTTCAATAAAGAACATTAATTATCCACTATTTGCAAATAGGACTTCAGAACTTCCTCTTCAGCTGTAGCTAGATTGTTATCAGTTGGGCTATCTGCCAAGGATTTCTGGATTATTGATAACTTGCTTCTTGCTTCCTAGACCTCCTTTGTGGAAAATTTCCCTCTCCTTAAATTTAGCAACTTTAATTCCTGTTTGATAGCCTTGAGCTTTTGCACACACATAAACTCCTTCGTGCCATAGATCTCATGCTTCAATCCTTTCGTAATAGCTTCTTGAAACCCCTCCACATTAACAAAATATTATTAAATCTGAAAGGGCGGTGGATTCTAATCATTTTAAACAAGTTATGCACCTTGATATATAGGGATATGATCAGAAATTCCTGGGTTAAGGAAGTTGGTTGAACTCTCTAAGAATGTAGTTTATCAGTTCACATTCACCATTGCTCTGTCTAACTTTTTCCAAATGAACCAGTTAGAACATTGTTTATTTGACCAAGTGAATTTATGACCTTCAAATTTTAAATCTGTTAATTCCAGATCCTACATGCAATCAAACATATCCGTAGTATAATTGAGTATATTGCAGTTCCCTTCCACCTCTATTCTGTATAAAGTAGCATTAAAATCTCCACTAACTATCCAAGGACCCCTGATTGAGGCTTTGAGTCTTCGAAGGGAGTTCCATAATTCAGTTCTCTAAAAACTTGTATTAAATCTATAGATAAATGTAGAAAAGCATAATTGTTTTTCCATTTTGAATTTAAGCCTCGTCTAAATGAATTGCTGATTAGTTTCTAGTATTTCCACTTCCAAAAAGTCTCCATTGTAAACAATAATAATCTTTCTATATGCATGACATTGGTGATTAGTGATACATTGCCATCGACTTCCTAAATAACCTAACTTATTCAGATTAGCTTCCCTAATTTTTGTTTTCAACAAACAAAATAACAAAGGCTTTTCCTTTAGAACAAAATCCCTTACCGCATTAAGCTTAGAAGGGTCATTTATTCCTTTTACATTCCATACTATAAGGGTCATATAAGATTGGCTTTCCCTTTGGAGCCTTTCTTACTGCTCCTATTTGTAATGTCCTGCCTCCTAAAATTGTTAAGAGATTAAACTGTTAGATTAAGTTACATGAGTTATTTCATTTAAGAATTTACGAGATGTATTTCATTCACATGCATAACATTCATATACACATATGAATAATGATTTAGAAAACATTGCAAGATAGTATATGCACTCAATTGACATATTCCAGGGTATGGAACGAAAATGAATGTGATATGAATGTGCATTCCCAATATTTTTCATTTTATTTACCAATAACATGAATTGATGGATTATACTTAGTGAATTGGGAATTTATTGTTACAATCGAGTAATTGATGAGGTGATATGTGCATCTAGTCTAAGAAAAATGTTAAAGAGCAAGACAAATTGATACATAAGAATTTAAGTTGATTAGGCCTATGAAATGGTGGCATGTGGCATTGGGAATAAGTGACAAATGGCTCAGTTAATTAGATGACAAGTGGCTTGGTTATATAAGGGATAAGTGACCCTTTAAATTTGTAACAAATGGCACTATAGACTTGTGACATGTGGAGCTTTAGAATGGTGACATATGTAGCTTTACAAATGGTGACATATGTAGCCATATAATTGGTGACCTATGTAGCTTTACAAATGATGACATATGTAGCCTTATAATTGGTGATGTGTGTAGCCTTACAAGTAGTTACATATGGAGGCTTAAATGAGTGACATGTGGAGTTTAAAGTAAGTGACACATGGACCAATAGAATAATAATATATAGACCAATAGAAGGATAACATATGTACCAATAGAAGGGTGACATATGGACCAATAAAATGGTGACACATAGATTAGTTTGAATTTCTTTGAATGTTCTAGAGAAAATGGATGAAAAAGGCAATAAAAGTGAGAGTGGAGGTCAGCTATAAGGTTAGAAGAGAGAGAAAAACGAAAATGAGAAGAGAAGGGAAGAAAAAAGGGAAGAGAAGAGGAGAAGGAAAGAAGTTATCAAGGTAAGTTGAAATTTTAGTTTCAATTTTTTTGATCCGTCTTTCATATCGTTAGAGTACAAATTTGAAGAAACTAAAACAATGAAAGTTGTATATATAGGTCTTAACTTGACCTCTATGAAAGTGTCTTGACAAAATAGTGACTAGAGATTGAGTTATACTTGTTTCACTAATGCTGCCTGTGATAGACCCCTGTAAAGGAACCTTGTATTATTTCCTAATTTTTGAGGACCTTAGAGTCCGAATTAGTGAAAGTATAAAACGTGAAAAATGATTATTGATGTCTTATTAATTCTTATATGAAACAGTTTGGTTATAAGATGCCTTAATAATGATTCATTGTGGTTTGAGTATTGGTTACTAGTTTGTTTCTTACCAAAAATAGGACAGAATTTGGATGGAGATTATATTTTAAAGGGAGATATTGTTTGTGTAATTTTTAGATACAATATGACTAGTGGAAGTCTAGTTTCAGGGGGCATAATAGTCATGGTATTTGGATCTTTTTATGGAGACTTATGATTAAAAGAAGACAGCTTGTTCGTAAAGAAACATTAGGAAGAAAAAGATGTAAACATTGCACATAAGGTTAGGTTAGCTTGATGTTTGAGGAGATATTAAGTTGAACTAGTAAGTAATTTATTGACCTACTGATATATGTTAGAATAAAATTTATGATGATTGATCAGGAATGAATTTGGTTGTAGTATTGGTGTTAAGTGTGTGCTAGGAATTTAATGAATGGATTGGTTATGTTCTGTTTTGATTTTGATGCTTGAAAGAACATAATTTGTGAACTAACAAATGAATGATTTGAATTGGAATTGGAATTAAAATTGAATTGATGAGGAATTGAAGTATCTTTAAGGTGTAATTGAGGTACAATTGATGAATTATCATGAAGGTGTCAAAATTTGGAAGAAAAGTTAAAGGAAAGTGAAGGTGAACTTTCGGTTCACCCATCCCACGATCGTGGGAAATGTATTGGTCCCTTCCCACGATCATGGAAATGCTTGGCAAAGAGAAAGAATTGTGTTTTGTGTTCTAGTTGAATCGTATAAGGATAAGGCACCATACATAGGTGTATTTGGACTTGATTGAGGCTTAAAATGAACTTAGTTTGATGATTAATCAATTGGTTAAGTGTTTGATGAGTTTATGTTATTAATTGATGTTATAATTTAAGGAATTGATTATTTGATATCAATGCATATGAATTTGGGAAGTATGAGTTGTTAATGGTATAAGGATGTTCCTATGAATACAAATGTGATTCAAAGGATATGAACAATGTGAATTTTCTACAAATGAATAAAAATTGGGAAATCGTGTGAATATAAAGCATTAGAAAAGGATTGGTGATCGTATGATTGATGAACTGAGAGTGATGAAACTTGCTTAAGGTATAAACCTAATTTTAAACAAGTTATAATGAATGAATGATCAAGACTTGTGAATAAGGATACATACTCGGAATAGTCAACTGAGCATGCATTAAACATGACACATATGCATGTGCATGGATGAATAATTATGTGGTTGATCAACTTAGTAATATGTGAATTATGTGTGTATTGCATAACAATAGAAGCACAAATACACCGACAAGATCCAGACATTGCTGGATCATCAAGGTAATAGCTTACCGGAGCATACTGTGAGTAACTTAGATGTGTGATCTCAATTAAATATGTGTTTCTGTTTGAATTGTTTTTGTTTAATCCTTATATCTATATATATTGAAATGATTTGGATATGATTGTGATATTGATGATTCCAGACAATTGATTGTCCGAGGAGATCATTATTTGGGACTGTATAGGAAGTGCTTAATGATTGTATATGAATGTGGGAAAAATGTGTACTCAACTGAATGTTGAATGTCAGACTCCGATCCGATGATTGTGATAAATGATTGTGCACACCGAATGAAAGTTATTGATAGCATATTATGTGAAATGATGCATTCCATCACATAAATATGCATGATCAGATAAAGAAGTTGAGACCGGAGTGACCAACGTAAAAAAGAGCTTAAAGCTCAAAAAATGTGCACAAGAGCCACAGGCTCAATTGATAATGAGCTCGGTATTCGTAACGGGTACGGGATAGTTATGAAATGAGCCCGGTATCTGCAACAGATACAGGACAGTTATGAAATGAGCCTGGTATCCATAATAGGTACAAGACAGTTAAATAAGCGCTCGGTCACAACAAAAATAAAAATGAAACTAGAGTCTTTTATGCATTTGCATCCATAACTTTACATGTACCATGTGAATATTTGCAAAGAATGACTGAATTGAGTGGATATAATGATATGTTATGTTTGTGTACATGTTGATGATATGAATGAGTTGAAATGAATGATTAGATTATCCTGAAATGATTATATGAAATGTTTGTATTCATAATGAGCTTGTTGAAATATAATGAATACTGCGATCAGGTACCAAATTCTGAACGATATGATATATGGGATTTGATTATGATTATGTGAGATACTGATTGAACTATGTTATATACTTGTGATGTTTATGTCTGTTTGAGAGAGCACATCGATGATGGTTCACTCACTGAGTTTGAAAACTCATCAAAATTGCAACGTTAATTTTTAGGTTCAGAGGAGACCTAGCTAGTCTTGTTGAAGTAACTTCTGCATTTGGATATGGGTCAGTGTCGGGATTAGTTGTACCTGTAAATGTCTTAATTATGTTTTATCAAGGATTGTATCTTTTAACTGTTGTATATTGTACATGTGAATTTTGGAAATGTAATGACATTTGAGATTGTATATGTTTGTGAATAAAAATGGAACAACATAAATATTGGAATGTTTTATGATATTTACGATGGATTAAAAAGTAGAAAAATGAATTAATTTAACTGTCTTAACGTGCCATTTTCGTAAAGTATGTTCCTGGATATCCTTCGGTATGTCGAGTATATGCTCTATAAGAGTGGTATGTTACATTTTTGGTATCAAAGCCCAGGTTTAGCATCTTACATGGGCATTTATTCCAATATATGTCAAGGTACATGCATCTTGAACATGTCATAGCATACAATGGGCAACTGATCCCCAGTCTTAGTTGCATTTAAATAAGTCACATACATGAACATTTGTAGAGAGTATGAACTATTGGAAACAATGGGAAGAATGATGACCTGTTAGAGTGAGAGAAAATGAAAAGTTGTTAATATCATGACATAACAGATTTAGTAAAGATTGAAAATGGGCTGGAAAATAAAAGGGACAGTAAAAGTGTTGTATCGATTATGTGACTGAATTTTTATTACATAGGTATGGGAGATCTTACATGGTTTAGGATGTTAGACCTAGATTCAATGAATTCGTATTCGTGGTTATATTATCAAATATGACATCAATCTTAAGCTGCACAACCGCATTTGAATTGATGTGAATGTGAATACATTTTCGTGGACTTGACTGAGACAACTAGAGATGCAGATGGAAATGATAAGATTTAAAGTGTATAAACAAAGTTGAAAGAAAACCAAAATTTCTATTACTTTGAGAGGTTGAACTTGGAACTAAAATGGTTGTTTAACTATCGTGTTAAGAGCATATGATTTAGTATAAGGTTATATATGATGGTTACGTATCTTATATTTTTTAATTGATTGAGAACATATTTATGTAAGATGAAATAAATGATAACTGGGAGACGAAATAAATGATAGTGATATATGTAGAAGTCCTTCAGGTTAAGTTAACTGGTTATTATGAATGTATATCCGATAATATGGTTACCTTGACGAATGATACTACTGAGCACATATGTATTACATGCTTGGATATTGTACATAAAGTGATTTATGACATATTGAATGCTTTTAAGCCCTAGTCCTTACAAAAACAAACTGAGATGACTCAGAGTAGTGTAGTGGAAGCATGGATTTATGTGGATATATTGAAATGGTAACCACTAAGGATAGGTAACTTTTGTATAGTCATAGGATACCTAAATGTTATCCAGAATCAATTGAGAGTGAGGTATCATCAGCTTGAGATATTAATTGGTGACCTTTTGAAAATAAATCTCTAGATAAGATGTAATGGTCTTAATGGTACATACCAAGGCATAAGAGTAAATGTGCATGCTTACTGCATCACCGAGCTTTAGTATATAGAATATTATGATTATGTAAGATATGAGAGAAATTGATTTTGTTTAAATATTATGAATGGTTGAAAAGCAATGATGAATATAGTTGACTGAGGAAGATTTCATTAACAATACAAGTAACTTTAAAGAGAAATCTTCTTTTTATAAATACTTTCACCGAATTATATCATGTAGACCAAATGTTCCATTTTAGAAATTGGTGAATATTGAATGGATCAAAGGTGAATGTTGGAGTTAGATAATTATAATACTCAGGTACGAGGAGCTGAACATAATATAAAGATTGTATATATATTTTTGTTGTTGTAAAATATCGGAATTACGTTACTGAGTCCTTGAATTCAAGATGATGTTATCGCTATTTCTTGAAGGACTTGAAAACCTTATATAGAGTATCATAAATATTAATAGTTGTTGATTTTTAAGGGTTAAATTGTTGGTTAATTCGAAATCCATGACTGAGAAATGCTAGAAAATATTCACATTATATGTCATGCGAAATATATTACTAGAAGCGAAACAGATGTGATCTCTGATTTTGTCAAATTGGAAATATGAGTTATAAACATTGATATATTGTCTTGTTTGGTGCTATTATTAGATATTGATTGTTTTGTATGAATGGATATGTCCTGCCTAATGCTGAGGTCTTTAAGTGCATGAATTGGATGGTATTATCCTACAAAGATAGAGTGCTAAGTTGTTATTGCACAATGATACCTTTACATGTGATGATCAACTATATCTACCTGCTATAGATGATCAGAGACTAGAATTGAGATACTTACCATATTTGATATTATGAAATATTTAATGATTAGTAGATGTAATTGAGGTAGCTTGTGTTAAAAAAATCAAGGTACAAGAAATGGAATGTAGTTGTATAGAAATTGCATATTAAAAACATTTACGTTAGATTTGCAATCTACAGATTACTTTTCTTATAATTGACTGCTCTATAACAAAAATTGGTGGAGACTTGCAAAGTTTAGTTTGAGACTTGCAAAGTACAACTTGAGGTTTATTTTGAAGAAGAAAATAAGTCCAGAATGTGTGGTTACTGTATCTGTAGTAGAACTTCTCAAAATGTTGGCAATGATATAGAGAAAGAGAATATGATTATGAAATTAAGTGGTAGAAGATGTCAAACACTCTTGTATTAAGACGAAGAGGGTCTGAGGAATATTAATAACCTATAATTGATTCAAGATATGACTGATAAGGTGAAAATAATCTGCGGTGGGATTAAGGTAGCTTGGGACTAACAAAAAGAGTTACGCAGAACAGAACCCGTTATCCACCACAGAAAATGTGCAGGCTTAACACAAAAAGGAAACTTAACAGTCATAAATAAGAAATACAATATGACAACATAAATAATTGGTATTGATGAGCATTTGTATTGGTTATAGTGATGAATTGTACTAATGTGCAATTATATTGATAATTCATATGAATGAGCATTAACTATCAATATTTGGCTTATAAATGTGCATTTTCGTTATATGGATAATATATTGAGGCATATGTTACTAGCTCAAGAAGTTGAGATTGCCAGTAATTTGAGTTATATAGAGGAACCAGTAAAAATAGTTGGATATCAGACTAAAAAGTTGAGGAATCGAGTAATTCCTATAGTAAAAGTTATTGGTGAAATCATTCGAGAGAAGAAGCTACTTGAGAGACTAAGGAAAACATGAGACAACATTATCCCCATCTGTTCAATCAGTCAAGTAAGAATTTCGATGACGAAATTTCTTAGGGGGGAGAGTTGAAATATCCCACCTCCTAAAATTGTCAAGAGATTAAAATGTTAGATTAAGTCAAATGAGTTATTTCATTTAAGAATTTACGAAATGTATTTCATTCACATGCATAATATTCGTATACACATATGAATCATGATTTAGAAAACATTGCAAGATAGTATATGCAGTCAATTGGCATATTTCGGGGTATGGAACGAAAATGAATGTGATATGAATGTGCGCTCCCAATGTTTTTCATTTTAATTTACCAATAACATGAATTGATGGATTATAATTAGTGAATTGGGAATTTATTGTTACAATTGAGTAATTGATGAGTTGATATGTGCATCTAGTCTAAGAAAAATGTTAAAGAGCAAGACAAATTTATACATAGGAATTAAGTTGATTAGGCGTATGAAATGGTGACATGTGGCATTGGGAATAAGTGACAATTGGCTTAGTTAATTGGATGACAAGTGGATTAAGTATATAAGGGACAAGTGGCCCTTTAATTTTGTGACAAATGGCACTCTATACTTGTGACATGTGGAGCTTTAGAATTGTGACATATGTAGCTTTACAAATGATAATATATGTAGCCTTATAATTGGTGACATATGTAGCTTTACAAATGATGACATATGTAGCCTTATAATTGGTGACATATGTAGCCTTATAAGTAGTAACATATGGAGGCTTAAATGAGTGAAATGTGGAGCCTATAGTAAGTGACACATGGACCAATAGAATAGTAATATATGGACTAATAGAAGGATAACATATGTACCAATAGAAGGGTGACACATGGACCAATGGAATGATGACATATGGATTAGTTTTATTTACTTTGAATGTTCTAAAGAAATGAATGAAAAGGCAATAGAAGTGAGAGTGGAGGTCGGCTAAAAACGAAAATGAGAAGAGAAGGGAAGAAAAAAGGGAAGAAAAGAGGAGAAAGAAAGAAGTTGTAAAGGTAAGTTGAAATTTTAGTTTCAATTTCATCTTTCTCTTTTGATCTGTCTTTCATATCCTTAAACTAAAAGAATGAAAGTTGTAGATATAGGTCTTAACTTGACCTCTGTGAAAGTGGCTTGACAAAATAGTGACTAGAGCTCGAGTTATGCTCGTTTCACTAATGCTGCCTATGATAGACCCCTATACAGGAACCTTGTATTATTTCCTAATTTTTGAGGACCTTAGAGCCCGAATTTGTTGGCTCCCGTTACCCGAAACCCAACTCTCTTGCTTAATATCGTGAAACTTGAGCTTGCGTATTACTTTGAAGGGTTATAATTTTTTTTTTCATTCATAATTCCTTGAACCCTTAAAGACATTATGACATATATCTCAATCTTCTATTATCTCAAAATTCACTAAATATAGTTCCATAGTGTGCCCATGCTACCTGTTCACCATACTTGAACTTATTTCTCCTACGCGTACACCGAATTTGGAAAACTTAAAATCTTAAATTCATTTTTGACTTCTTCATAGAAATCATAGCTCTAAGACTCTTGTTTAATTTGGCACTAGAATCACCTCAATCGGAGGTCGAATGAGGGAGTTATGATCAAAAGAATATACCATGTTCGTTCTCCAAAATCCAATTGAACATACTTTGGCGCGATTGCCATAACTTTTTCTACAATTATCCAAATGCCTTCGTTCTTATGCCATTTGAAAGCTGACATCCATATCTACAAGTCGTATTAGAGGCCTCAAAGCGAGATTCGGCCTCAAAACTGGTTAAAATTGCAAAACACTGTAGCTGACCCGAGCCTGTCCGTTAAACGGACAGGCATGTCCGTTTAACGGACATGAATCGCTAAAACTGCATTTTCACCCGAATCTGTCCGTTAAACGGACACCCATGTCCGCTTAACGGACACATACTGCCCAAAGTGTCCAAACTCACCCGAGAGTGTCCGTTAAACGGACTTCCTTGTCCGTTTAACGGACATGGGCTTCCCAATGTCCCTTAAATCCTCATTCATGCTTCCTAACTCCTTCCTAACATCAAATGCACTTGTAAACCTTAAAATTAACTTCTTAATCTTGCAAGATTCACTTGTTCTTATGCTAAATCATTTCATACCAATTTAAGCATCTTATCTCATCCAACCATCAATTCTTGATTCAATCAAACTACCATTTCTTAACCCAATCAGAGTTATCAATTATCATCAACCATGCATTCCATCATTTCCAATTACCCTGACTATCATCATTCATAAAACCTATACAACATTGCCAACTTGTATCATTCGTATCTCAACTTCACTTCTCTAGCTAATTACATCTTCATTCTTACCTATTCAATTACCACTCTTTTCTTCCCATAACAATTCATTTTCCTATATCTTAATTCACATGCCAAATTCATCAATTCGAATTGGTTACTTCTTCAATTCTACTTAATTTTCATTGGATATCAT
>JAOTBA010000007.1:21933547-21955741 GCA_025629845.1 Erythroxylum squamatum
AATGTACCTAAAGCTAGAATTTATAAGTTATTAAAGGAGTGAAGGTGTTCTTATGAATGCAAATGTGATTCAAAGGATTTGAACAATGTGAATTAGTATAAATGAATGAAAATTGGAGAAATTGTGTGAATATAAAACTTTAATAAAGGATTGATGAATTGAGGGTAACCAAACTTACATAAGGCATAACCTAATTGCAAACAAGTTATAGACAAGCTATAATGAATGAATGATCAAGATTTGCGACTAAGGACATATACCTGGGAAAATCAATTGTGCATGAATCACACATGACACACATACATATGTATCGTTGAATAATTATATGATTGATCAACTCAGTAATATATAGATTATGTATGTATTGTATGATTTAGAAGCACAAATTGACCAACAGTATCAAGACATTGTCAGATCGTCAAGGAAATGGCTATTCTAGAGCATCCTGTAAGTTGACCTAAATGTGTAATCTCAATTATATATGTGTTTCGGTTTAAATTATGTGAGTTAACCTAGATGTTTTCTCACTATGTTTGAATTATTTTGATTAACTTTCAAATATTGAACTGTTACTGTTATGATTGTGAAATTTCGGACCATCAGTTGTCTGAGGAGTTAAATATTTGGGACTGTATAGGAAGTGCTTACTGATTGTATGTGAATGTGGGAAAAATATGTACTCAACTGAATATTGAATGTTAGACTCTGATACAATGATTGTGATAAATGACTGTGCACACCGAATGAAAGTTATTGATAGCATATTATGTGAAATGATGCATTCCATCACATGAATATGCATAATCAGATAAAGGAATTGTGTCCGGAGTGACCAACGTGGAAAAGAGCTTAAAGCTCAGGAAGTGTGCATAAAAGCCACAGTCTTAGTTGATAATGAGCCTAGTATCCGCAACGAGTATGGGATAGTTATGAAATGAGCTCAGTATCTGCAATGGATACGGGACGGTTATGAAATGAGCCTAGTATTTATAATAGGTACGGGATAGGTAAATAAGCGCTAGGTCACAACAAAAATAAAAATGAAAGTGAAGTCTTATGTGCATTTGCATCTATAACTTTATATGTACCATATGAATATTTGCAAAGAATGACTGAATTAAGTGGATATAATGATATGATATGTTTATATACATGTTGATGATATGAATTAAATGAAATGAATAATTAGATTATCCTGAAATGATTATATGAAATGTTTGTATCCATAATGAGCTTGTTGAAATATGATGAATACTGCGTTTAGGAACTAAATTCT
Organism: Erythroxylum squamatum; assembly: GCA_025629845.1. NCBI lineage: Eukaryota > Viridiplantae > Streptophyta > Magnoliopsida > Malpighiales > Erythroxylaceae > Erythroxylum > Erythroxylum squamatum. The sequence goes on from JAOTBA010000007.1 coordinate 21,934,824, forward strand.
GAACGATATGATATATAGGATTTGATTATGAATGACGTGAGATACTGGTTGAACTTTGTTATATACTTGGGATGTTTATGTCTGTTTGAGTGAGTACATCGATGATGGTTCACTTACTGAGTTCGCAAACTCTTCAAAATTGCAACATTGATTTTTAGGTTCAGAGGAGACCTAACTAGTCTTGTTAAAGTAGCTTTTGCATTTGGATATGGGTCAATGTCGGGATCAGTTGTACCTGCAAATGTTTTAACTATGTTTTATCAAGGATTGTGTCTTTCAATTATTGTATATTGTAAATATGAATTTTGAAAATGTAATGACATTTGAGACTGTATATGTTTGTGAATAAAAATGAAACAACATGAATATTGGAATGTTTTATGTTATATGCAATGGATTAAAAAAAGTAAAAAAATGATTTGATTTAACCATCTTAACGTGCCATTTTCGTAGAGTATGATCCCAAATATTCTTCGGTGTGTCGGATATATGCTCTATGGGAGTGGTATGTTACACTATTACTTTTCCATGAACTTACTTGTTCAAAATGTTCCTCTTGAGTAGCTCCTTTCTGCTGCTCTTCCAACTGTTGGGTATGTTCATTTAGTTGGATTTCCTTGTCTCTATGTCAAGGATTTGTCTCACCCATTTCCTTTTCACTTTCTTGGTTGTTCCCTGACATCTTGTGGGAGATAGTCAAAAGTTGTTGAATTCCCACATGTAGATCTGAATATGGAAGGATTTCTGTTAGGGGCAGTCTCATCCTTTGTAGTTAATTCACTTTCAACCTGACCCAATCTATCTTGTCTCACAAAGCTATCTAAATTATATTCGATTTCCTCCAACCCTTTTTTATATACAGTATTTTGCTTCTCTAAACCCGTCACTTGCTTTTCTAAACTTGACCCTTGCTTCTCCAACCTCGACACCTCCTAATAATCTCCTCCAGTGAAAACTGTCCTTGTTGGTTTCCATTCTTTACCTTGTGCTTTTAGGGAAGGCCTCCATTAGTATGTGACCAAAACCTTGTCTTCTCTCAGCGAATACCCATCAACCAATCTTAGGATAGGAATGCTTTCCTTTATTTCCTTAGAGATATCCATACTCACGCATAATCTTGCATATCCAATTTGTTTTCTCAATGTAGTGTTTTCATCCATACAAATTGGTTTTCCCAAATAACTAGCTAGCATATTCAATCCATTAGTTGTCCAATATTCCAAACGAATATTATAGATATTGACCCAAAGAGGAATGTTTTTCAATCTAATTTTCTCTGTTCTAACTCGGTTGCCAATTCTAAAGAAATAAAGGAAATTGGGAAATGTACCAAGGGCCTTTTTCAATTACCTTTTGAGCTTCCGATTTAGAGGCGAAGGTAAAGATTAGGTTATCTTACTCTGTTAGCATAACTTATATTAGCCCTCTACCCTTTCCAATTTCTCTAGGTCTAAGCTTGTATGACTGGAAAAGCTGGCCTTTTATCTATAAAAAAACCAATGAGTGCTGCTTCCTATGACCTAGCTTCCTCTTGTAGAATGTCTAGGCTTGGAGCTGCCATAAGTTTCCCTTCAATCTCTACTAGTGGACAGTAGATCAAGGAAGAATCTAAATTGTCTCCTACAACCTGTCTTCACGTCATTCCAACCCCTTTGTTCTGTGGTTGCACACGGTCAGATGGAAGTAGAAAGGCATTGGTTGGGGGGTGGGATGGGTTATTTTGGTTTGTGGAGTGAGTTGGGAATGAAGAGGGGGATGAAGGGAGGGTAGAGTCGGAGGAATTGGCTAACAGTAAGGGTGGGAAATCTATCTCCATTATAGTCATGAATAATGAAGTCTATGTTTTGTTTTGCAGGGAAGACACTGTCATCAAAGACAATGCCGAAAGAAGCTGTGAAGGATAGGTGAAGATGAAAGAAAAAGAAGAAGAAGAAGAAGAAATGGCTAAGGAGATGAAGCTGGATTTTGGAAACCAGAAGTAGATCTATGGGAGTTGTCTACATGGTTTGATGAGGGTAGTCGAGAGTGCGAAAGTTGAACGGCGGTAGTAGAGCTTTGAGCGAATATGTTGCATAATGCAGTGTTAGGTTTTTTTTTTTAATTTCTTTCTCTTTTCTTTTAGTTTCATTTGTATTTATGTATATTTTAAATTGTATATTGACAACATAAATATAAAACTTATAATTGTCATTGTTTTTGTTTCATGTCCCAATTTTTCATTGTTACATTTCTAGGCTGAACTCTTATTATTATAAATTTATATTATTCTTGTATATAATGTTTTATAGTAATAAATTGTAATATTTTAATTTTGTTGCATTATTTTGATTTTTATAATTGTATGGGAATTAAACTATCATTTTCTTATGTTAATTGTAGATTTTTTAAGAGGATGACTCTTAAAGCAATCGATCAAGTTGTTCCTTTGTAACCATAAGATCACAAATTTAAATCACAAAAACAGTTTATTTATAAAAATATAAAGAAAAGGCTGCGTACGTTATAATTCTCCACGAACTTCTACAAAATGGGAAGTCGTGTGTACCGGATATATTAACTTTAATAATTATAGATTTTTTAGATAATAAATGTGATTTATGTTTATATATGTGATAAATATGTAAAAGAAATATTAATAAGAATAAAGAAATAATTATTATATCAAATTTATGTTATTATAGCCTTAAAAGTAGTTTAAGTTATTTGGGAATTTTTTTTAAGAATTTTCAAATACTTAGGTTTGAATATTTCAATTGCCAAGTCTCTCACAATCTTTTAATTAATTGAATGCATAATTTTTTTAAGAAATAACTGTTTGATTTTTAATAATTATTACTTTATTTTTAATAATTATTATTTCATTTCATTAAATACTTTGTTTGAAATAAATAATTTACATATATATATATATATATATATATATAGGTATGGTTGGGTATGGCTAAGCTTATTAATCGGTTGCCGAGGCGGTGTCCAGTATTAGGTGGGTGTTGGTAGCCCTCTCTACCACAACTAATGTGTGGTGTATTCTTTTCCATTAGTCATTTTCGAATTACAACTTTTTCAAATATGCACTAGATAATTTATATATATATTAAAATATTATTAAAGTTGAGGATATCATAAATTTAAATTACATTTATTAATTTTAAATTATTTTATATTTATAAAAAATATTTCTTATTGATTTTTTTTACTAAAATTTAAAAATAAAAACAAACAAGCTCTAAATAATTAAGACTATATTTAAGACCAATCAAAACTTTAACTTATTCAACTTGATTTTAATAAGTTTAAATTAATCAAATTAGTCAAAATTTAATAAAATCGATTAAAATCAATTTGATCATAAGTTAGACTAAAGTTTGTAGTTTTGTTCTTAACTTAAAGTCAAATCAAAATATGAATTCAACCTTACTCAAATTAAAGTCCTAATTATGATTAACTAATATTAAAATTCTATAGTTTAGTTAAAAATCAGTTGGAAATAATTTTTAATTATTAGATATTCTATAGCACAGTAACAAAGGCAAAGCCAACTTACCTAAAATAAAAAATAAAAAATAAATTATATCATTAATAAAAAGTTTAAGATTATCAATTCAAATAAACTATTTATTATTAAAACCTTTTTATATACGCTGAATAAACTTTTAAGAGTATATAATAACTTATAAATTATGTATTTAAAATAAATTATTTTTAAAATGTAATTTAAAATTAAATAACACTTAATGTAATTAATTTTTATAAATTTTAAGATTTATTTACTACCAATTAACTAATTTATTCAAATTTGAGTTTTTCAATTCCAACCCAAAATTTAAAAAAACTTTAAATTGCTTCAACTTTTAATTTTTAGCAAAAATAGTTCGATATTAAATTCTTTGTTACTGTATGTTCGTTTTGTCAGATTAATATCTTTGTTACTGTATGTTCGTTTTGTCAGATTAATATTTTTGCCACCTGCCACACACACATATATATTATTTAATAAATTATAAATAAAAATTTTAAAATAATTACATATTTCATTTATTTTATTTTATAATTATTTTAAGGTATTTTGTATCTTTAATTTATTAAATAATTAAATACATACATAATATAAATATAATATGTGATAATTATGTGACAAAAATAATAATATGATGTGTCTTGTCACGATATTTATATTACTAGGTAATTTAATGTCAAATTCTTTTTACTAAAACTTAAAACTAAAATATTTTAAGTTATTTCTTAAAATTTAGGTTAATATTAAAAATGGGGTAAATTTTGAATTTTTTTATAATTAACCTTTCAAAATTTTAAGTGAATTATAACTTTAGTTAATTCAATTTGAATTTACAACTTAAATTTATAAGGCATTGGGAATAACTTTCTCCACTATTTAAATCATCCATTAAGGGGCCAAGTTCAAATAGAACTTTGGTTAGGGCATTGGTAAGTTCTAGACGGCAAACTGAACCGAACGGCAGCTCCAGTCATCCAGAACCTCGTTTCGTAAGAGCTGACGTGGCCCACCAAAAGACATTCCACAACAAACGGTGACGTGTCCACCGATGAGCCTCGGTAATGTAACCTTTTTTCTCTACGGACATGTGAAGAGAGAGAGATAAGGAACGAAAAGGCAAACGAATCGCTCAGCTCCTAGAGATTACCACTTGACTTTTCCTTATCCCCACGGACCACGTTATCATCTCCCCGCCTACTCAACGGCCCCAAAATAATCTCGCAACTGATCGTCCAATCTTAATATTCTTTCCGATTCATAATATAGTAAGTGCCGTTTTTAAAAAATGCATGTTTATTAAGAAAGTTAATAAAATTAATAAAATTATAGTTATATCTTTATTAATACTTCTATAAGTTATTTTGAAGTTGTGATATGTGTAATTAAGATGAGAGAGAAATTGCATATTAATAATAAAAAATTGTAAGAGAAATTGCATATTAAATTATCTTGAAATTGATTAAGATGAGAGAGAAATTAAATGTTAATTTTGAAAGTAAAATTATAAATATGGATACAAATTCAAGAATAATATTTATTTTGTCCCTAAAAAAATACTTATTTTAAATAATTAAAATATATCTAAAACGACAATTATAATAAACGCCATAGAGTAGTTTTTGTTAAAATCAGCATGATGCGCAATGGATTACACCCGCACAATAGCTAATCAAAGAAAGGAACGACATTTACCGGTAGTTCCGGTCTCCGGTTACAACTTTACTAATATATTCGGTGTTCTTTGCATTTGAAGGAACGACATTTACCGGTAGTTCCGGTCTCCGGTTACAACTTTACTAATATATTCGGTGTTCTTTGCATTTGGCAACAGCTGCTGCCCTACTTGTACTGCTTCCGAGTCACACCGAGTCATACCCAACCCAAGAGTTTGAAGTGAAGCCTCTCTCTGTACAGAATCATGGGTAATGAAACTGTTTTGTTTCTTATTTTTTGTTGAATTTGATGTTTCAGTTGATTTTTTGAGTATTTGTTTTTATGGTTTTTTTATGATTTTTTGATGTTGGTATTGGCTTTCGATGTGCAGGAAAGGTGAAGATCGGAATCAACGGTACTTGATCTTACTAGCTTTGATCTTGTTAAACTTATATATGATGATTTGATCACGGAGGATTGTGATCTGAAGTTTGTGTGACTTGGGAAATTTCAGGATTTGGAAGAATCGGAAGGTTGGTGGCTAGAGTAGCTCTCCAGAGAGACGATGTTGAACTTGTAGCTGTTAACGATCCTTTTATCAGCGTCGAATATATGGTATTTCTTGTTTTCTTGCTCGATCTATGCGATTGATGAGAGTTTTCTTTTCTGGTTTTTTTTTTTTTTGTGTTTGGATCATGTCTTTTAATATGTTGTCGGATTTGTGTAGACATACATGTTCAAGTATGATACAGTCCACGGTCAATGGAAGCATCATGAGCTTAAGGTGAAGGATGAGAAGACCTTGCTCTTCGGCGAGAAACCTGTCACTGTCTTCGGGATTAGGTATGTTTGAGGTTGTTGGTATTTTATGCTAAATGCTTGCCGACTGCTGTTAGTTGTGTTTGATGGTTTTTTAGTAGTAGACTTTAGTATGGTGGAAGTTGGTGAATTGTTGATTGGTTTTTGTGTTTACTGTAGAAACCCCGAGGAGATTCCATGGGATCAGACGGGAGCTGAGTATATTGTGGAATCAACAGGTGTTTTCACTGACAAGGACAAAGCTGCTGCTCACTTGAAGGTTGTTGGTTTTCTAATAAAGTTCCATAATCCCCATAAATTTTATTTTCTTGATAAGTTGTATGATCTTTATAGTTCAAATGTTACTGCTCCTGTTTGTGAGAACCAGTATAGAAGGATCAGTTGCTTGAGTCCCTATAGAGTTATCTTGTATAATCCTTATTTTTTTTACTTGATTTGCTATCTGATTGATAGGGTGGTGCCAAGAAAGTTGTCATATCAGCACCAAGCAAAGACGCCCCAATGTTTGTTATGGGTGTTAACGAGAAGGAATACAAACCAGAGCTAAACATTGTATCAAATGCTAGTTGCACTACCAACTGCCTTGCCCCTCTTGCCAAGGTTATACTAGTATTCAATTGCATATAATTCTATTCATTGTTCTGTCCTCGCTCTCCAATTGGTGTATCTTGCATATATGTTTCCAGGTTATTAATGACAGATTTGGCATTGTTGAGGGCCTGATGACCACAGTTCACTCTATTACTGGTGTGCTCTATTACCTATAGTACTATATCTAGCTAGTTAGAAGCATAATTTCTTTGTGCTTATTGTACAATTTTATGTTGGAGTCAGCTACCCAGAAGACTGTTGACGGGCCTTCAATGAAGGACTGGAGAGGTGGAAGAGCTGCTTCATTCAACATCATTCCTAGCAGCACAGGAGCTGCCAAGGTAAGGAGTTGATGGACAATGTAGTTAAATGAATGCTGGTTAAGTTTAACTCAACACTCAAAATTGCAGGTGTTCTGCTGTTTTATTATGGACATTCTTTATATTGAAGTTGCATTGTTTCTGATGACTCAGTAGTGTGCACATTCTTCAGTTTTTGCAGACTTCTCTCTACATTGTTAAAGTTCATACATTGCTAGTATTTTATTATGCTGGCTTAGTTTAACTCAACTCAGTATGTTTTAATGTTTGTTGTGTCTTGGTTCTCTTCCCCTACAACAGGCTGTTGGGAAAGTGTTACCTTCGTTGAACGGAAAGCTGACGGGAATGGCTTTCCGTGTTCCTACTGTTGATGTCTCTGTTGTTGATCTTACCGTGCGACTTGAGAAATCTGCTACCTATGATCAAATTAAAGCTGCTATTAAGTGAGTGATTATATATGTAAATCTATATATGTGTGTTTTCTCCTTTCCGATTATATATGTAAATCTATATATGTGTGTTTTCTCCTTTCCATACATGAGTCAAGAAGGTTATGGAAAGAGGTAGTTAGTTGAACGGTATCCATTATCTATAATACCTGTATGGTCAAAGTGCGGGCACACATACCCAAAAAAGATCATACTCGACCTGCAGTCATCATCGAACATTATATCCAGTTTGTGCTTAATGATCTCTTCTATTCACAGGGAGGAATCTGAGGGAGCGCTGAAGGGGATTTTGGGCTACACTGAAGATGATGTGGTTTCCACTGATTTCATTGGTGACAACAGGCAAGGATCTGTCTCTTACTCTCTTTTCTTCAGTCCTTATGGGATGCTTGTATGTCAACTGAACCACACCTGAAAGAGGGGGTGAGAAGGGCTGAATTCTATCTTTTCAATTTTACAGGTCAAGTATCTTTGATGCAAAAGCTGGAATTGCTTTGAATGAGAATTTCGTAAAGCTTATCACATGGTACGACAATGAATGGGGTTACAGGTAAATTCCACAACTTATATGTATATACACATGATGAGTTCTGTATTCTGAATGTGCGTATCTTTTATATTCTTACAAAAGCATGGGGATACAATATGGCCTTGATACTCACAGACTTGTATGATTTTGCAGCACTCGTGTGGTTGACTTGATCAAGCATATGGCATCCACCCATTAAGGTGACACGGATTCATGACTTTGGCCCTCTTAAATCCGACCACACCACACATCCCTACCTTTTCCTGCAGAGTTCTAAGTGGTCGGTCTTTTGTTTATGTTAATGTTACTGTGAGGCTCAATTAGAATAAAAAACTGTCAAAAGAGAACAGCAGTATGATCGAAGAACTTTACCTGTATGGTTCCGTCTTCAGCTTTTAGTTGTGTGCCTGCTCTTGTGTTTACTATGAGGAAGTTTAGATTCCTCCCAACTCAATTATAATAGTTTTTGTCATGTGATAACATGTACCCTTTTCACTTCCCTTCTTCTTCTTCCTCTTCATCTTTCCCCAAGTGGACAGATACTAATGTTTATGTTAACAAAGCTTAAGGTTCCACGTTTGAACTCGTAAGATTTGTAACCTGGCAAAGGTAGGGTTTTAACCTAAAAATTTATCTTAACCGCACCGTTTTCTATTAGATTTGACATTAGCGCTCACCTATATGAACTCACTAGAGATTTTGAAATTTGAAGCATTCACGGCTAGAATAATGAAAACCTGTGTTTAGCCCCAGCCGTCAATTCATCATCCCTGGAATGGCAACCCTACATGCGTTATGCTTTCCGTACCAGAACCGGTGGGTCTGTGGTCGGTATCGGTTGGATTATTAATTGCATTTGGAAAAATATATTTTAAAAAATTATTCCAAGTGGATATGTATAAAAGAAAATCCAGCTTTTGATGTTATCTATTTTAAATTCAAATTAGTATAAATATTAATATTTTCAAAATTAGACGAAAACTTGAAATTTAAGTATTAAAATTTTCAGTATAAAGATTAAATAAAATTGAAAAATTTTAAAAATAATTAAAATTTTTAAATTTAATTAAAAGTAAAGTGTTAAATAAAAATTAATTAGTATTTTAATTTATAAAAATTTATTAGTTTGTAAAATTTGATTGATTAATTAATAATTTTATAATAAAAAAAATAAAATAAAAATTTCACATTAAAGTCCACTTTTTGTGATGTCTAGGGGTAGTTGAGAAAAATAGGAGCTCAACCAATTAAAGGCTTTCATCATACGATCACCGTGAAGACCAAGGTGGCCGGCGGGTGGTTGTGGAAGAAGACCGTAGACTAGTTATTCAAAAGGATCACGTGAAAGCTCCATTTGGGAACAGCTCCCTACTACCTAGCTCCAACAAAAATGTTAAACAACGCTCCAAACTTTAAACCTAATTAATTATATAAAGTTTAATTTTTTTAACGATTACTTTGTCAATAAAATTGGCATTTTATGAGATGAGCGTTACAAATTTTGGCAATTATGGTCAATAATTAGGATCTAATCTACTGCCACCTCTATTACCTACTTTTTTCCCTGCGCTGTATTGTTTTTAGCAACGTTTTAAAAGTCGGACTAAAAGTTAAACCGATAAAACAAGAAGTTGAAAGTTTATAACGTTATAAAATTAATTAAAGATTAAATAAAATTAAATAATTTAAAATATTATTTAAAGAGATTTTTCTTATTTATTGAAAATTTTAAAGTTAAATTGAAAAAATAGATTGTTAAATGAAAATTAATTGAATTATTTTAGTTTATAAAAACTTCTTAATTTACAAAAATTGACTGATCAATTAATAAATTGATCGGATTTTAACAACAAGAGTTACTAAAATAAACTGAACCGAAAAATTGAAAACGAACCGAAAAGTCGAACGATTTAAAATTTTTATAGTTGAATCAGTCGAATCGGTTGGATTTTTTAATCATTAATTTTTAGTTATTAGCGGTCAATTTTGTTAAGAGTATAAATTCTAATTATGATTTTTAATGTGTATTAAACAAAATATCTAATTTATATATTTCAAATAAATTATTTAATATTCAATTTAATTATGACATGAGACCTTTTTTCTTTTCACATAATGGAAAAAATAAGCACATTCTTCTTGTTAATAACCCTTAGAAAGGCATATCATCGTATTCACAGATTCTGACATCAAAATTGTCTCATATGTGTTCAAAGTTGCAGATTCTGACATTAAAAGTCACGATCTTGTGTCCTTTTTATTATATCTTCTCGCTTGTTTTCTGTGACTGAAACTGCGAAAAAGAAACGGTGGAAATTTATTACCTGAACCTGTGATTGACTACTGTTAGTTTTCTAGTCAATGGCGATCACCAAATTGAATGAGTGAGTTAAAATGTTTTTATTAAGGTTGTAATTACTGTGCTGTACGATGTTAACAGCTTCCATGTTTCAAATTTTCCTCCAGGTTCCATTTGTCCGCCATACCATATCCTCTCACCTTTAATACACACTAAATCTAGAACCCCCTCACTCTCTGTCTAGAACTTGGTTTTGAATTCACATTAATTACCTGAGAAATTGTCGATTTCTGTTATGTGGGTTTTATATATTTTGCAAAAAGAAATGTTCTTTCTTGTCTTTTAAGGTTGTTTCTTGTTAGCATTGTTGTTGTTGTTGTTGGGCTATTTTCAAAATGGCGACTTCGGCTTTTAAATCGACGACCAGAAGGACTCCTATCGGAAAATCCTCCACCGGCGGCTCAGATGACTCCTCCCCCTCCACCCAGAAGAGCTCGGCCTCCTCTCACCGGCGTTCAAGGAGTCTCAGCCGTTTCTCCCGCCCTCTTCCGGCGAACTTCGACGAGTTCTCCGACGAAACTCCTGCGCCTTCCAGGGGGAGGTTTGTGAACAAGGTGAGGGGTTCCTTGTTGCCGGAGGTTAGCCTCGATGACCTCGGTGCTACGTTTTTTGACTCTGGTGATCGAGGCCAGTCGGGTGCGAAGTTTCACGACGTCGGCTCTGGTGATCGGTCGCAGAGGAGAGGGAGGTCGGTTTCGAGGAGAGTTGGTGACGGGAAGGGTAATGTTGGGAATTTTAGTGATGGAGGAAGGGTGAATCCGGAAAGTGATTTGAGGAGGAGGCGCTCAGTTTCTGTGGTTCGCTACCAAATCAGCGATTCAGAGGTGAGGATTTTACCTGACAAGGTTTCCAATTTCCATTTTTGAAGCATGATTGTTCTGTGGTATGTATGTACCTTGATCAAGGTTTTAAATTGCGGACTGTGATTTATAATATTCACTGACAATTGCGAAAGATGCAGATACAATTATGACAAATCACAGTAACAGTCTGGACCGCAATCTCAATATTGCAGTCACGGACTGCAATTTAAAACCGTAACTGTGATATAATATGTATAAGCCCTGTAATTTGGAAATTTGGATTGGACATAACTGTTGTTTTTGCCCTGATCCACTTGAAATTGGTCATACTGCGATCAAAAGGGGATGATTGGTTGTTTTCTGAAGTTGATGCAAACCTTTTCTACCTTTGGTAGTGTAAAAGTTGTTAACTTTGATGACAACATAGGTAGTGTAAAAGTTGTTAACTTTGATGACAACATAGCTTTTTGATGAGGGCCCTTCAAGGACATAGTTGTATTGACAAATAAAAAAGTTTACCAAAAGTATCCACCATTCCTTTAAAAGATTGTTACTAGCGCTCTAAGTCAATAGTTCTGATGGGTTGTGTTGGTTTAAGGGATGCTGACTTGGATGCTTGGGTTTATCTTTGTGTTCCTCTTATCATTTTACTTTTTCCAACTTAGGCCGGATAGATCTGGTAGTAATACTAAATTGGTTTGTTTTGAAATAACATTAATAAGCATTCTGGATATGGGACTGCTGTTAACATGGTTAGAATACTGGTTGAGAAGGCTATTCATATCCGAGGTTGCTATAAAATATTTATCTAAATTTGATAGAGAACAGTTAAAGAAAATTTTCCATTTTGAAGTTCCCTTGCAACTGTTGCATTTCTAGTAATTTTACTGTCAGAGCACTTCCAGTAATTCCATTAATCCTTACATTGGGATCAATCCCTTAGTGGGCAAGACCTTTGTAATTGAGTTTCTTTGGGCCATTTCTCTTCCCATTTTCTGAAATTTGTTCACAGATTAGTCACTCTAAATTATTGTAATCTTGTTATATCAGGACACATATTTTGGATTCTTTGTAAACATTAGTACTTTCCAAAATGACAGAGTGATCCAGATCAATTTCATAACTCTGGCAAGCATGCAAGTTTGAAGGATTTTTCTGGTGGAACAAAGCAGTCCCTAGCAGATAAGACAGCATCATCGAATCATGTACAAGGACTTAGGAGGTCTGTGAGCCAAAAAGAATTGAAGTATCATGATGGATACTCTGTAAGACGGACCATCTGTTTGATTGATATGGATTAGTGAACTTATTGTTTATTTGGGAAGGTCACTTGCACTTTTTGTGTGAGAGAATATGCATAAGTGTCAATTTTACATTGAAGGTTTTGTCTGGATTGCTTGACAAAAGGAATTTCTTTGTTCCTTTCAGAGCCATTCATCAGTCCTAACTGACGATGAAGTGAGGGACGACTCCAGAAATAATGTGATTGAGAGAACAATACAGGCAGTTTGTGCACAGGAAAAGGTGGATCTTCATTTGTATAATCGATTGTTAAACTGTGGCATTACTGGAATATATTCCCTTTTATGTTAGCTTGTATATTAATGGTTCAATCCTTCCATTCCACCGCTCTAACCCAATTCTCTTTGTTTCTTCTACTCACTGTCCACACTTTATCTTTCAGGCAAATCATTTGAATGGTAAAAACATTTATGAATCAATGAAAAAAGAACTCAGGAATGCTGTAGAAGAGATCAAATTGGAACTTGAGCAGGTATGTAGTTCTGTATCTTATGAACAACTTAATATCTACATGCTCTTGTTACACGTACAAAATCGGGTGCATCCTTTCTGGCTTTTTCTGAAACATGCTGGTACTCCTTCCAACTAGTGCAGGCAATGGTCAAAAATGGTGCTCCTGTTTTAGCAGTTGATGGCAGACTTCAATCCCGAAATTCTTCTGTTTGGAGTTATGTATCACGGATGGAGCAGGTATGCATAGACAAATTATTGTTTTATCTGTTGCTCCCCTAAATCATGATCTGATATTTTAGGAATATCTTTCTGAACCTATGAAGAGATTATCCTCACAAATATCCTTTTCCAGCCTATTGTTTTTGCTTATTCCATGCACACGCAGCTTTTGCTTTTTTATCTTTTGTTAGTTCTTTGGAGTCAGCCAAAATGCTTGTCAAGGAAGTACTGGTTGCTAATTTCTAGCAATCAATGAAAATGACGGTATCCTGGTAAATTTGTTCTGTCTAGAACTAACTTCTGCTTTTTGTTTCTGTGATTATTTCTACTTCAATCTACAGTCAGAAAAGAGGAAACAAGATTTATTAGCAGAAGTATTGTTGGAGGAACAACGCAGTAGGGAGCTTTCAAACTTTGTCAAGGAACTAGTTCCTGATATAAAGAACACAGATGTAGAAAAGCCGTCACGAACCAAAAAGGTACAAGTCAAGATTTGCTCTTGATATGAAAATATTCTTTGGTTTCTTCATTTTAATCTACTGTTTCTCATTATTTTATTTTTGAACAAGTTCTGGAAAAAATTTTGGTTGATATATTAAGAATTTTTGTATGAATGAACTTCCAGAGGAGTAATGACAGGACGAGGATGTCTAAGCGATTAACTGAGGAGGCAGAGCGATATATTGAAGATTTCATTTCTAATGTTGAAGATACTGACATTTCATCTTTAGATGGGGAACGAAGTGATACAAGTTCAACTTTAGGTGGATCTACAAAGACCGAAAATCTGCAAACTCCAGTAATGTCCAAGTGTCTTTCTGTTGAAATGGATGGAGTTGTCCTTCCATGGCTAAAATGGGAGACTTCTAATGATCCTTCTCCTTTATCATGCCACATTAAGGGGCCAAAAGCAACTCCAAAGGCCCGAAATTTATGGGATACAGCTCAGGTAACTTCTGACTTCTTTTCCTTGAAAAGAATATGAGACCTCAACGAATCAGATTACTCTTGATTGATGCTACTCATCACATTTACATGTCTGCTTCTTTCTTTAACCTCTCTCCTTGATTAACCCAATTCCTACGAAATCTAAGAAAGTCCCGCTACCTAATTTTCTCTCTGGTTTTCATTTTTAGCTATGTTACTGAAGTTAAATTCCTCATGCAGGCTTCAGAAGATTTATGTAATCTATCAGTCAGCAGCCGAGGGAGTTGGACCCCAGGAATTCCAGATGATCATTCCAGCAGCACTGGTCGGAATTTGGGAAGTAAATTCCGAGACTATGAGTTCTCGACGCAAGGGTCAAGGTCAAAGATTGACATCAATGAATACCTGAACCGTCAAAGTGATGAAGAGTTTCTCTATGAGAGATGGAACCAACAACAGAGAATTCATTCAGGCGGTGTCGTGCTTTGTAACCAAATGCTTTTCTAGTTCAGACTTCTTTTTCTGGATTGTAAGCCACAGTCATTTATCTCGGTAAAACGTTCAGATCTACATCTACTAGCTCTTAAGTGTCATTCAGGAGCCCTGCATGACAAATAGCTTGGCCATGCGATACATTGTTGTTATCCTTCCTGGAATGAATTCAATCCCAAGCCCTATCAGATATCTACCAAATATCTCAACATAAATCTTAATAATGTTTGAAGATGTCAAAGTTGATAAGGTGAAATACCCCAATGACTGTTTCCAGTCACCAACTCCAGGAATGCAAAATGGTGGTAATCTAGTGCTAGAAAAACCGAATCCTCTACACGTTCTCCTATTTTGGTGACAATTTGCGCACAGAACTGAAATGGTTTTATTGCTATTCCTAAACATTCGGTCAAAATGATCCAAGGTTTATCAACCAGGACCCTATTTATAACGAGAGTTGATAAGTTTGATGTTAAGATGACTCTGATGCTTGTTCTTCTGACGCTACGAGTGATTGCTCATCTGAACAACTAGATGGTGTTGCAGAAACGTCAAGAATATGAAATCCTTGAGTGTATGCATCTGATTGAACTATTTTTGCTTGAACTGGCCCCACTAGACTAGATCCATCCTCAATTACACTTGCTTTGATTAATGGGAACTCAAACGCCATCAAGCAACGATTGCTTATAGAAACGCAAGTTAGGGAAGTACAGAAAAAGAAAGGCCCAAAATGGTACAGACAAAAGATGGTAGTGAGGAGAGTAAACAAGACACGATTTTGGTACGTCACCTCTCTTTTCCGTTGTATTCTTAATGCCAATCCTAGTTTAGGAAATGGGGCATATTCAACGTATAATGACTGCACTAAAGTCCGTGGATTTCATACAAGTACGAGACACTCATTCCTATAAACTCTCAAGATTCATGTACACCAATACCCCACAATCCTTACTCCCCCCTAACATTTCTCTGTCTCTACCTCAGTGAAGCCTTCGTAACACCAATTGATACAATCTAAAAGTTTCCTTTTTACATACAAATGAAGAAGATGAGCAAAATTCCAGGACCAAAGAGCCCACATGTGCCATATCCCACATCAAGCTCGGAAATTAACACCAGAACATATAACCAACATACCCACAACTTATCCACTGATAGGTCACATTTTCTTGCTCAAGGTTTTTCAATTTTTCTCGAGGTTCTTTGCATCCACAGTTAGAAAGCATTAACACCAGCTGAACAGTTGGGATACGGTACCATGATGCACTCTAAGGTTCTCAGTACCACCATTTTCACAATAGCTTTCAAAGAACCAAAGTACAATTGACCTCATCAATCAATTTCACCTTCCTCGACGTCTTTCGCGGAATCAGGAACACTATAGACAGGCTCAACTTCTTCCTCTTCCTCCTCATCATCTGCCTTCATGTATAATCCTAGCTGTTCCAATGGATTATTAGTCCCTTGAAGCTTGAAACTACCGAGACCATTTGGAGAATGATCTGAGCTTGTCTCCTCCATAAAGCTTGGTGCCTGCTCATTTTGAGCTGTCCTAAACATTTCAAAATCTTCCATGAAACGGCTGTTCTCATTGATATCAACACTTTTTTCCATCTGCATACAACCAGAAGAACTGAGTTGCAATAACAAAAAAGGTCTGAAGTAGACATTTGCTTTATTGATATCTCCACCTCACCTCTAGCAAGGCCTGACGGGCAGCTTCTCTTTCCAGTTCTCTCTTCTTTCTAGCTTCAGCTGCAGCTGCAGCTGCAGCCTTCCTCCGGGCCTCTTCTGCAGCCTTGGCTTCGGCTTGTAATCGTGCTTTTTCTGATATGAAATATTAATTGATAAAGTTTTAAACATCCAAAATGTCAAAAGAAATCAGAATCAGAACTGGGCAGTGCAAGACCTTCTTTTTGCCGTCTTTCAAGCTCCTCTCTCTCCATTCGAAGTTTCTCAGGGTCCCGCTTGTCACCCTAAACGGAAAAATGTAAAATTCCAAAAAGATCAGATCCCTAGACTCAAAATTTAAGATTCTGAAAAAGATTAGATTCCAGAAGAATTGCAGGTGATAAATGAGATGAAATGTAAAACTCTGCACAATAAAGGATATAAAAACCATCTTTAGCATTGTAAGGAACAACCTTCTCAAGTGCCTTTTCTCGAGCTTTGAGAATAGTGTCCGCAAAACGGTTCTTCAATAAGGCTGCACGATAAAGTTTTTCTGGGGAGACCTGCCTCTCAGATGGAGCACTCTCCCCTATAATAGTATTCCCTCACTAGTGAGACAATTCCTCAAAGGAAATAGCAGTCAATCTTCTAGTTATGCTTACCATCTTGAAGGTCATCTATCTCCATACCAATTTGCTTACACTGGGAATTCACGAAATCTTGAGGCAACCAATTGGTAGATTCTAGACAAGGAAAGGTACTAATCAGGATTAATCCTCAAAGTAGAAGGGTAAAATGAGGAAAGGTTGAAAAGGCAAATAATATCTTGTCACAAGCTTGGAAATCTAGAAAACTCACGTTTTCCTAAATCTAAATCTCCAAGATCATTTCTCTTCTGCTCATCAATTTCTCCAGATCCCACTTTATCCTAGAACAAGAGCACAATATTAGCTTAAACTCAATCAAGCAATATGGGCAGAAGGCAAGGAAGCCTGAAACATTATAGCATTGCAGTTCCATCCCCCTCAGTGACCTGGCATCCATTTTTAGCATGGTCTACCATATTATCATCTATCTTACATAGTACGTCAAGGCCTTCATATACCTCAGTAGGTTGAGAAGGAACTGAAGCTTTAGCTACATCTAAATCACTGCCAGATGAAGTACCAGAATCTGAATCTGAAAAAACAAATAATGCAAAAACCATCAAAAGATTTCCTCATAATTCAAGGAATCTGTTTAAGCAAGAACTAAAGTGTCAACTACTCTGCAATCAAATTAGCCAAGCCCTCAACATCTGACAGTTTAATTACCAGCCCCTATTGAAAGAACAACCAAATATTTAAGCCTAAGAGTACAAACAAAAGCAAGAGGATTAAATCCCCTATTGAAGACAGAAGAAAAACCATTCAGATGTTAACCGTAATGGACCATATGAAGCCATTTTCCAGGAAAAAGGACAACAATTAGGCTTCCCAAATTTCACCACGATACAACTATATGCAGGGACGGATCCAGGGGGGGGCTGGCAGGGGCTATAGCCCCCCCAAGACTAAAAAGTTTTCAGAATATATACATATATATATAGGCGCCAGCCCCCCTAGACTAAATTTTTTTTCAGAATATATACATATATATAGGCGCCAGCCCTCCCAAGACTAAAATACTGGATTCGTCGCTGAATAGTTATCATAATTCATATTAAGGTCTATACAATTGCGTAATCTTCTTACGCTAAAGTAATTACTTGGAAGCCTAAAAAGTTTTGCTAACTCTAACCCTTTTGTAGAAGTTATCTTTTAGTGGATAACAAATATCATTTGCTAATGTAAATGTATCACTGAGATTATGATAGATACATGTATTACACAAACAAGATCAACTTGTTTCTTTCCTACCATAAGATCTTTCTGTATTATCTATTTTCACTTAACATGGGAACATCTTTATAAAATTCTCTTCCAAGTTATTATTGCTGGTATATCCTACAACCAATTAGTTGGTTGTAGATTTTGTGACATAATTAATTAAAGACATTATTTTTATTTATGTATTTTTTAATTATATATGACATTTTAATATTAAAGATAAAATTCTTGAAATTATTATTTTTCAATTGAAATTGTGACGAGACTATAATTTTGAGTTTTGATTTCCATTTATGTATTGTTCATAAATTTTTCCTAGTTATAGTTTTATCAAGACAAGATATTGATGAAATAATAAAACTAGTATACATTATGTTTCTTTCTCATGGAAAAAATTATTGATCTCATAAAATAAAGGATAAAAAATACTTAAACAAATGAGTGTTGGCTCTATTATGAGGATCCTATATGTTTGTGGATTTCCTCATTATAATGATTGTATAATTGATCTTTAGGATTGATATTACTAAAGTATCTCATGTACGCATTACTATCCTTTGATGTTACTTATGAACTATTCTATTTACGGTATCTCAGTCGGTAGTACGTAGATATAGTATGAACCATATAGAGATAGTTGAGTAATTCAATAAAGGATTCGTCACTCTACAATAAATAGAGAAAATATTTTGTTGTTCTTTATTAGTAGTGATTTAAGGAATTCCTTCCTCAGAGTAAATTGAGATTTAAAAATGTATTTGCAAATATCAATTATAAATCAATTACTAATAGTAGAAATAAACGTGATTGGATTTAATAAAGCAGACATTAAATCCATATTCAATGTCTATTTTGAACATTTGATGGTGAAATGATTAAATTATACATCATAACCATACATGAAGAGGTTGGGTCAACCCACTTTAACATTAGTAATATTTGGTCATCAATCTTAATTTATGATTATAATTTGTTTAATTGAAGAATTAAAGATAAATTTAAAGGAGTTTTAATTTATCTAATTCTAATTATGAATTCTAATTATAATTTATAATCATTGCCAACATATTAGGAACCTAATAAGTCTTATATAAAATAACAGTTAAAAAGAGATATATATAATTTAAGTTAACTTGAACTTAATTACAAAGTTTGATAAATTTCAAAAATCAATAATGAGATATTTGATTTTATTAAAATTAAATTTTCATTATAATTAGAGTTAGACTTTAACTATAATTAGAAAAGTTAATTTTATTAAGAAAAAATTGTAGTGTTTTTTTATAGATAAGAAAAAGGCATAAGAGACTTAGCACTCTTGTCTTTTTCTTTCAAGTGTTGAGTACTTTTTCTCTAGCTCTGTGAATACCACTAGAGCATGAATTCATGAAAAACTTGTAGTTGACAATTCAAGAAGAAAAATTATGTAGGAATCCAAATTAAGTATGTTTCAACCATTTTATTTATGATTCATATTTTTTTAAGTTATTCAATTTAAAAGAATTGATCGAGAAATTGTAAAAATTATTTTTCATTGTGTCTGTGATTGGATCATAGTTAGTTTCATAACAATGATATCGAAACCTTTTTCAATTGTTTAACTTGATTAAAGTTGCTTGATTGTTATTGATTTGATAAAAGTAAGGCTTAAGATTTAATTAATTAAAGGAATTTCCTAATAGAGATTATGACATTATTTGATTATGGTTTTTGTTTCATGCATTTTACCTTGTTTTATTATTTTCTAAAAAACTTACATGCCTCATTTTTATTTTATATTTTTGGAAATTGGCTATGCCTTCTACGTGTATTTGTAAATAAGGTTTTGGTTTTGTTTTTGAAACGATACACACCTCTGTTTATATGAATTTTCTTCAAATTAGGTTCCAAAAAAAATCCCAATCGCATTATTATAATAATTAGTCCTCATTGGGACTATTATCTGATCAGGGGATGACTGGCTTGAGGAATGTAATAGGTGATAACATTAAAGTGAAGGTAATTTTCCAGAACCAAATTAAATCTAATTTCCACACTAGCAACAAAATTACTCATTGAATCACAACCTCATTTAGAAGACTAAATAACATGGAGACATCACCAATCAGGAATATTCATTAATCATACATATAGGGACTTATTGAGAGAACACTCACCTCAGGTTGTATAGTACAATTTGGTGTTGTATGAACATGCATGTCCTAGAGCCTCCATCACCTTATAGTTCCTAATTAGGGGTAAACTCAACACTAAAGATAGGTTGAGACGATACAGGAATATTATGGAATCATGTGTCCTCTGTGAAATAGAACCTAAAACAGTGGATGATATTTTCTTTGAATGAAATTATGTAGGAACTGTGAAGAACCTAGTAAAAAATATAGGGCTTGATACATACTCAAGACTCTTGTATCATTTATATAGAAGCAATTACGTAGGGAAACAATCTTAGGAATAAATAGGAAATCACACACTAAAGTGGGAGATCATACTCTCCCTAATATAGATATTTTCTATTATCTAATATAGGTATGTCCTAACACTCCCCCTTATGTTGTAGCATGGATATCATAAGCTCTGAGCTTGTTACATATAGGTTTCAACTGAGACCCCCTTAATGCTTTAGTGAGTAAGTCAGCAAGTTAATCTTTTGACTTGACATATGGTGTCTCAATCAAGCCTTCTTGAAGCTTTGCACGAACAAAGTGCCAATCCACTTCAATATGTTTGGTTTTCTCATGAAAGACTGGATTCGATGTAATATGAATGGTTGTTTGATTATCACACATTAATTTCATTGGAGTGGAGTGCTCAAAACCAAGTTCCCCAAGAAGATGCTTCAACCAAATCAACTCACATGTAGTATATGTAAGTGTAAGTCGACTTGTATGCTTTTGTAAGTCGACTTATGCATGCACAGTACCTATAAGTCGACTTGTATCC
>JAOTBA010000007.1:21955841-21967856 GCA_025629845.1 Erythroxylum squamatum
ATATATACATATATATATAGGCGCCAGCCCCCCAGACTAAAAATTTTTCAGAATATATACATATATATAGGCGCCAGCTCCCCCAAGACTAAAATCCTGGATTCGTCGCTGTCTATATGTAAACCTGAATGTTAAAAAAATCAATAATTCCACCACATAATAAATTTGGCACATGTTTTTCCAACCTAACAGAACTGTTGTGAAAATAAAAAGATTATATTTGCCATAAAGTTAACATGCTACAGACTAAACCACAATCCTCCCATCTACTTGAATCCCATGTACGTTATCATTGATGTAAGCAATATGATACGAGAATACACATTATTGAGCAAGTACTACCACTGGATGAAGAGCCTGATCCACTACTTGAGCTACTTGAACTGCTGCATTTACTGTTTTTGCGGCCAGCTTCTTCCTTTATCTCTGCTGGTGGGTAACTTGAAATGGGGGGATCATTTCCACCAACAATATCTATATCTTCATCAGCAGGACCATTGCCTGAAAAGCATTAAAGTTTTCAAACTTGAAGTAGACTGCCATACTCGAAGCATGTTATGCATCAATCTGGTCTTGAATTACCTTTACATGGCTGCAATGATGAATTGCTGAACCCCGACTCATTAGGAAGCTGATCAAGGAAACCTCACAGCAATCAGTTTCATACACACGAGCATTGCACAGTAACAACTCATATGAGCCAAAGAGGAAAAAAATTTCCAACAACAAAATGGAAATAAATATGGAAAATGGAAGTAGGAATAAGCATACCTCCATTTCACATGGTTCTCCTTTACCCTGGTTTTTCTGCTTTTGAATCAAAAAGTCATCTAGAAGCTTTCGCAATTTGAACAAAGTATCATTACTAAGAGCATCAATATCAATCTCAATCTCATCCTCGCCAGTCTGTTCAGCACCATAACAATGCTCTTTCAGGAAGTCAATAATGTTTTCCGGCAATTCACCCAGTAATGTTTCCAATTCAGTACTCAGTTTGTGTTTTTGTTCAGTAGTCATGTCATGCTTAACAGCCTCCGAGATATGCTCTTTGTCACACTGCAAAGTCTTCTTCTTTTTTGAAGGTGGCATTTCTTCGATTGTTTCTACATGAGCACCAGTTGCCGGAGGCATTGATTCCACATCTGTGACAAGAGGCAGCTTCTTCTCTATTGCTTTCCATCTCACTTCAAAATACTTACTAAGCGTCTCAGCCATGACATGCACATGATTTCCAGGCGGGTTGTACTTCAATGCATTTGAAAAGGTGAGTCTGACATCAGCAGCAAACCCTATTGGATTTGAATAGTGACCTGAAGCAAGTTTACTCTTCATAGTTCCAAAATCCATTGGATGTTTGATAACTGTGAAATAATCGGGTATGTTCAACTTCACTGGATCAACAGGTTCATTGAAAATATAACCATATTGATGGGTCATCAAGCGTTTCAACAATGATTCACATTGTTTCATCAACATAGCACTTGATGTACTAACTGGTGCAGCAGGTTTTGTTTGTTCAATTCGAGCAGAGGTACCCTTTTTTGTTTTAGAGCCATTGCGACCTGGAGGAGCCCGTTTTTTAGTATGTGGAACTGATGCTTCTGATGATCTATTTAAATTTTCTAATGGTGGCCTCTTTTGGCCATCACTACAACTGCGAATATCACTAGATGGTGACAACACATCTGACTGTGTACTCAGAGAAGCCACTCTCTTCTGAAGAGCCCTAATTTGTTCAAGTTCAAACTTCAACCTGACTTTCAAATCCTTCCGCTCTGACCTTGACATCTTTGACAATGAAAGAACTTGCAATGGGATTAAACTATCATAACCATCTGTGTTCAGACTAATACATTTTCTCTTGGGGGCACAGGAATCCTCAGATGCTGTCATCTCTGCGTCAACTCGTCCAGAGCTCCCAAATCCCTCAGATTCGCCCATGGTCTCAACTACATGCTGATAATCAGGAACAAAACTAGTGGGATGTCCTTGGGAATGTTTCCATGATTTCCCCATTGGTTGTGAAAGCCAACCCTTCTTTGATTCCTTCTGTCCGACAAAGTCTATAGGAACAGTTGGTGCCATAAGGTTAATCCCCAATAACTGCACATATCAACTACGACGGCCACTGTTTATCCCTTTACTTCTATTTTGAGATTCCAGATGCCAAAAGGTCCAAACTCATTAGAATGCTAAGTTACCGGTTCAGAAAACCACCCAATTACTCGGATTCTTTAAAGTTTGCGCAACGAGACCAGACGAGTGATAATATGTTTGAAACACAAGTCAAAGTTCCTTCTCTTGCAGATTTAACGCCAAATCCAAAAGTTTCATTTAACTTGGTAGACCTCCTTTGAGTATTATCCAGCAAGAAATAAAAATTCAGGACCTTATGTGCCGCTATTACAAATATATCAACAATTCCACGGCCATTTATATCATAGAAAGCTCTACCAATGCCCTAGCACCGGAAAGTTCGCAGATTCTATTCAACCCTAAACCCTAAATGCAAAAGAATAGTTTTGTTTTCTCTTTATTGTACTAAATCTCTTCAAGAATCCATCTTAATCGAGAAAAATAGCCAAAGATCAAGTATAAATACTTACTAGAAGAAATACCCTAAGCTCCCTTCGAGCCAAAAACAAACCCCCAGAAACTGAAAACCCTAGATCGAATCGAAGCTAAATAAGCGCATCGACATGAACAGTAACAACCAAGAAACAACGTCCATTAAACCCTAAAACATCTGAAGTTTATCCTCCAGCAGCAAATCCAAATCCCATTCAAAACCTGGATCTCGCGCATCAAGCCCTTTGATCCGCAGAAACCTCTACAAAATTGTTGAGAAAACCCTCGTCGCTTTTTTTTTTTTCCCTTCGCCGAGAACGAGAGGAGAGAAGGGACGACAAAAGAAGAGAGGAGAACGTGCAGCCTGTGTGATTCCTGGGCTAGATCGATCCTCTACTTAAAGGCCCAGACTGCCTCAAGGAGCGCCGTCATTAAAGCGATCCAAGCCGCATATCTCCGTCTCATCTTAATCCTACGGCTGAAATCAAACTATCCTTCATCACAGTCGCTTTCAAAATCTGACGGCTGTCGTTATTCCCTTCCAATCGGCTTAGATCTTGTTGGATTTAATTAAAGCTTGTACAATGTTTAAAAAACTCAAACGCTCTCCTTACCCTCACCCGAGTGGATAAAAGGCTGTATTCGCCTTGTATCTGAATGACGTGTCGTGCCAGTGGACAACTTGAAACGTTTAGCGAATGGTAGAGCGCGTGAATACATGAAACCGAAGGACAGGAGAGTGGATGTTAATTAGGCGACATTTCCCGGCTTTTGGAACCACGTGTCTCGATTGGCTGTTTTGCTGACACGTGACGAAGCTCATGGTTGGTTGCTCCTTCGTCCTTCATTTACTTGGATCTTACCATTAACATCAAAAATTGTTCTGTTCAGTTTCAGTAAAGTAAAGCATGTGGGTGAAATAATTGTCGTCTTAGAAGAAGCTAATATAGTTACTCTTCGTGATGGAGTGGAAGGAGCTGCTCGGTCGAAGAAAATGGTCTAATGACTTTGAAATAATTAAACGAGAAGTCGTTTGAGGTAAAAATATATTATTTAAATATACTTAAAATTTCGAAAAGAAAAATACATGTTGGCATAAGGGGTTTGGTTTTTTTTTTTTTTTGAGAAATTAGCAACATTCTAAAAGCTCGAAGAGATTTTATGTTTAAAATGTTCAATTAATATTAGATTGTCGTAAAATAGGATAAAAAGTAAATAAATTAAAAAAATTAAAATATAATTAAAAGAGATTTTCTGTATTCATCAAATAATTTAAAATTTAATTAAAAGAGCTTATTAAATAAAAATTAATTGATTTTTTACTTATAAAATTTAGTAATTTACAAAAATTGACCGACTAATAATAAACTCTTATCTCAATTTAAAAGTTAAATTTAATGAATTATGAACCATATTTTTATATACCTCTTTTTAACTTTATTTCTCTCTGATATAAAATAATTATTATTTATATATGAAAGTAAATTTAAAACGAAAGTAAGATAATTTTGTTGGATTATTATTTTGTATAAAGTGATATCATAATTAATTTATATCCATTCTTTAAAACTATAAATTTTACATTTTTCTAGTACACTCCAGTCCAGTATCATTGGTTTGGGCCCATGTAGAGCCCAGTTAATAAGATAAAGGGTCCACTGGTTACGCTCCTCTAAAGTATTTATCCGTAATATATCTGTGATTGATTCAGAAAAAATATATATACTGGAAATAAAACAAACAGATTGTACACCAAATTTATATGTTTTATGTATCGGCCATTTAATTTTTAAATTTTAGGTTTTTTACAAAAAAATACAAATTTATTTAATTGTTGATTTTAATGTAATTTATTACCGATAATAATTATATATTAAATAAAATTTAAAAATAATAATTTTATTTTAATTATCCTATATAATATTTGTTAATAAAAAGACATTTTATTTAATTAAATTAATAATTTTTAAATATATTGTAATTATTAAATCAACTTTTATTTAAAATTTATATATTTTAAAAACATTTTTAATTCGATTATTATTAATTTAATTATATTTAATTAACTATTGAATATTATAAATTTTAATTAATAAATTTAATATATTACTAAACTAAATTATTCATAATTCTTCTTAATAAATAATATATTAAATAATTATATAAAATATATTTAATTTTTAGTAAATTAAATTATAAAAAACTAGAATCATAGAATAAAAATCATTTTTTAATTTTTATAAGTTTTAAAACTGAAAAAAAATCATAATTATTATAAAGCTGAGGACTAGATAGTTAGGTGGAGGGTAATCAAACATTCCTTGATCATATTTTCCTCTTTCTTCAGGATAATGCATGCATCTCACCAGTACCTACATACAGTAAAACCGAACCCGACATATCATAGTTATAAATTTCGATTGCGAGTGTTCAAATCCATACTTTATGGTGCAATAATAGCTCATATCCAAGCGATTGGATGCTGATACAAGACAGTACAGATAGACGGTGGATGAACAATGCAGGTTTTAGAAGAATTCACAATTTTTTAGGTTATCTTGAAGATATCCGACAGTATGTCGTAAGAAACCTCGCAGTTACTCAGTAGTTTTAAGGTAATGTTATGCCTATAGGTTGACGACAAAGATTTTCTTACGATTATGCTTTTTGTTTTTACCGGCCCAAGCACAGGGCGGCTTTGACGTCGAGCCGCCACGCATAACCGCCGCCGTCCATTCTCCACAGGTCGCAGGGCACGGTGGTCGAGCTCCTCATCGCCTTCCCATTACCATTCACGCACGTGCTCTGATACTCCAACCTAACCCTACAAGTGAACGCACGTTGTCCGGCAAGGGTCATCGCCGTTGGAAGTAGTCTTTCCTTCATCACCAGCCACGACGTCACCTGTACTCCGTCTACTCCATCGTCGTCGGCGGTAGTGCTGTGACTCACCATTTTCCTATACGCCTTGTTGGTCCACGTGACCCTCCCAAACCCATCGGATATAAGCCCTGGACACGTGTCCCTCTCCAGATTCCTCCTCTTCTCTTCGTCCGTATGCCCTAATCCATCCTCGTCCACCCATGTGTCCGTCACGCATTCCACTGTCAAGCACGAGCCCACAACTTTACTCACGTGAGGCATAACCACCGTCCGATCTGCTGATAATTCATGTAACAACATCTTCACATCATTATCAGCATCCTCCTCACCGCCTCCAAAACTCAGCCACGTCGGCACATTCTGCTTCGCCGCATATCCTTCCTCACCTTTCCAATCAGAACTCTCCGGAAGAAGAGGCAGAGTCACCACTTCATCCACCTTCTCTCCACTCAAAACCTTCCGTTTTCTGGTGCAGGACTTCTTACTGTCACTAACATTAGCGGTTCTGTACCTTCTCTTACCTCTGCACGACTTGGAACCGAACTCACTCCCCTCCGATGGCGAAGCAACCGACGCTGTCGAGCTAGTGTTCGCCGGTTTGGGAGCGATGGGACGAAATCTCAGCATTATCCGCTCAACTTTCGACATGTCGTACGTGCCGCCACCGCCATACCTAGATATACAGCAACCCCCTCGACCATCCATCTGATCCCTCTCAAGCTTTCTCTCTCTACACCTCTACAAGAACGGAACTATTGCTCTCACCATCTCCTCGCGTCCTTTCTTAAGTTTTGAAGGCTACAACGTTGAGGTACGGGAATGGTACTTATAGGTTGATGGCTGACACGCGTATGAAGGGTGGGTTACGTGGCGGGGATGAGTCTAGTGGGCCCAGTAAGTTGGTGGGGTCTACTGGATCAGCCAATGAGGAGGCGATAAGTGTCGAGTGTAACTGCAAAAGGTGGGCACTTACGTACGTAGGTATGGGGTATGGTGCAGTGTAGAGCGTTTGGGGAGCAATTTTGTCGAGCTAATTGATATAGTTCGACAAAAGAGGGAGACGTGGACCAATGGGGATTGGATATGTACCAATGGGGATTGGATAGGAATGAAGAAAATTAAAAGATTTGAAGATTCGTAGGGGAAGATTGCTCCACGTGGACGGTCGACGTTGACAATTATATCCCAAGTCTACACTCTTCCGACGTCATCTCGAGGTAGGAAGATTTAATTTGTTTTTGTCTCTTTTGCCAACATGGACTTAGTCTTGAAATAAATAGTAAGGATACTCCTTATGAGTGAGAGATTACAATTTGAAGTTACGACCAAGTTGGAGTTATAAAAATAATGATTTGATAAGTAGCTCTTCTAGTTTAAGTGTGGTCGTACGTTTGAACCTTTTTTATGTATGCAGTTATTTAAAATTTAGAGTCAGAATTTTGTCTCCTATAAGAAACCTATTCGGTTCGAACAGGGATTAATCTAGGTGTAAATAGTTTAAAGGTGTCTTTTCATAATTAAGACCTTCCTAAAACATCTCGTAAGTAACTAAAAAAACTTTGTAAAATATAAAAGAAATGATTAGGTATCGAACTGAAAAATTGTGCATAAGTGTTGAAATAGTTTTTTAAAATTACTCAATCACGTCATCAATTTCTTATTGATTTATATGCCTTCTAATTAATAATATGTGTTTTTCTGTTAATTATTTTGATGAAAATTTCATGTAAAACATTTTATAAAAATAAGAGTATAATTTTTATGTAATTTTAAAATTTAAAGAGTTTTTAAAATGTCGAATTATCAATGTTTTAAAAACTAAATCAAAAATTAAACAGGAAAGATAAGAGATTTAAGGTTTAAAAAGTTTCATCAGTATTAGCCCGTCATAATACCAGCTAAATATTGAATAAAATTAAAGAATTTAAAATACGATTGAAACGATCAACAAATTTGAAATTCAATTGCAAAATGAAAAGTAATTGATTTATTTTGATTTATAAAAAATTATCAATTTATAAAAATTAACTGATTAATTAATAAATTGATTTATTTTTAACAACAATGAATTGAATCGAAATATTAAAAATCAACCTGAAAAATTGGACAATTTAAAATTTTTACGATTAAATCTGTGTAACCAATTGAATTTTTTAATCATTGTAAATTATAGAATAATTTTATATCTTTGACTCTTTTCTACATTTATAAATTTTGTGATTTCTTTACATTTTATAAAATATGATTTCTAAATAAATTATCTAAAGAAGCCAAACACTTTTTATTGGTTTTTCAACTTGCAAGGTATAATTTTGAAAGACCTGGTGGCAGAACTAGAACCAACGAGCCAATTATTGCTAAGAGGAGTGATAAGTTGTTAAAGATTGGTGTAAAGATAGGCCTGATGCGGTCTTCGCTTTAATTTCTTTAACATGTGTTTCAATATAACACCAAGATGAATCTCGCAGTACATAAAGAGATAAAGAGTCATGTTTGTATTCGAAATATTTTAAAATTGGTATTGAAAATTAAATCATCATAAAATAAGTTAAAGATTAGATAAAAATAAAAATTTAAAATTTGATAAAAAGAAATTATCTTTATTTATTACAAATTTTAAAATTTAATTAAAAAATTGTTAAACGAAAATTATTGATTTATTTTTAGTTTATAAGAATTTATTAATTTACGAAAATTAACCGATTAATTAATAAATTGATTAGTTTTTAATCACAAGAGTTATTTAAGTAAATCGAACTAGAAAATTAAAAACTAAACAAAAAATTGAACAATTCAAAAATTTTAAGTTTGAACCGACTTAACTAGTTGAATTATTTAATTTCATCCAAACAAGCCTACCCAAATTTAGAAAGAAATTTGACCCAAAAAAAATCCAGGAACAAATTAAAAATACCAAAAATAATATAACTAAAAAAGAATTATAAAATATTCAAATTTTGTTATTGGAATCAGGATTTAATAAGTTTTTATTATTATCTAATATTTTCAAATAATATTAATAATACTCTTAATTAAACATTAAAATTTAATGACTTCTTAATAATTGGTACAACTGAATGTAATTTAAAAAAGGATTTTAATCAAATTTTATTAAAAACATAAGATAAAGGAGTGGAGAAAAAGGACAATTAGATGCGTGTGACCATTATTAGACGTGACAAATTTGTACAAAGTACAAATAATGATGGTGCGTGAGCGGTCTCCGTCAGATGGCTCCTTCATATTCCAGGGACACATGCATGCAGAACCGCTTGCACACCTGTGTCCTGTTTTCGTCAATAATTTGCTGTTATTGCTTAGGTTCGATCCTGTCGAAGCGACACATCGACATGAGAATCGAACGCCAGAGTACGTATGTCGTGATCGAGTTCTTCGTTGACTTTGCAGCAAACATCTTTGATCTGGAAAGTTACGGGACTTCAATTCTCCATCTGATGTCGTTTCCTTAATTCACACATACTGATAGGAAATTGCTTGCTTCCGATGTGAACACTTCAGCTTTTACATCAGACATAACTGTTCCTGGCGTCTTTGTTTCTTCCTTCTAATCTCTGTCACGGAGAAAATAAAAAAAAACTCACCATTGAAATATGAGAAAGCCGAAAGGGGTGTAGTAGTTTCACAAACTTCGATTTGAAAGCAGCTACTTGTAAGGTTCTGCCTCAGTTACTTGTAATTGTATTTGTCAGTTATTAGATATAAAGTAACTATATCAGCAACTGTTAATTATTCTGTACCAAATGAAAACAGAAAAATGAATACGAAATTAAACAGATCAATATCGAAATTTGGTAACGTAGTTCGGCGTACCTTACTTACCTTTGCAGAGCCCTCGCTTAGCTTAATTATTTTACTAACAACAATAGTTTTATACAAGGCTTTACTGAGCCGACACCACTCAACCCTTGATACTATTCCTCGTCCTCACTACCCGTGAAAGAATTTTACACTCAATAGTATGGCCGCCTCGTACTAACCTGAGCAGAGGATTTTCTTAATCAATCTTTTAACGAAAGAACACTAAACAAATAACTCAAGTGATTAAAATAATAAAGAACGAAAACCGAACACACTTGAGATAGACAAGAACGCCTTCCCGAAAGGTTTTCGGCTCTTCTGAAAATTAATCTGATAGTTGTTCACCAATGACACTAGCTACCAATCTGCTGCTCCCTTGAATTTTTTTGCACTCCACTACCGCGTGATCTGCTTATTCACCAACAACCAACACAGAACAAGACAAAGAGAGAGTCACGCATAAAAGAGTCACAAAATCTGCAACATATAAAATCTGTCCTTCAGCCCACGATGTTGTCATGCACACACACTGTTAAACCAGATGAGGAGTCACATACACACACACCATTCTTACTTCAGCCCACGTACACAATCCCTCAAATCACCAAAATAATCAGATCAAGGTTTCACCATTCATGCACACACCGTCAATCAATGCCCAGCCAAAACCTCCACCAAGTCACTCATGTGTGTATGGTACAGAAGCAAGATAACGCACATAGAAAATTTTAGACAAGAAAAATCACCCATATAGCAACACTCCTTCAGCTATCTCACTATATTCGCAACGTGATTTTTTCGATACAAAATCAATCAACCAATACCAAGATGCCACCACAAATTCCCTCACGCAAGCCTCGCTCAATGCAGTAAAATATTCAGATCAAAACTACACACTTTTCCATTCCATTCACCATCAAAACTCACCAGAAAAACTTCACCTAAACACTCACATGTTTTTCTGCAAAACTGAGACAACACCCAGTGACCTACGCAATAAGACCAACACAACAGTGATTCGCAACAACATCCACCAAAAAGAAAATACCCAATAAGTCAAGTGTGTCCCTCAAAGAGCTAAGTTATGCAACAGTGAAATTCCTAGACATAGAAACCTTCACACCAGATAACTCACATGTCACCTTGCATTATCCACATTTAAAAAAAAAATGTAATCGACTCCAATCTTCATTCAAGATAGACTTTTATTTGTGCAACAACACTATCCAAGAATCCAATTCAAGTAAGACTTCTTGATTTATATTTTTAATCATTATCTTGAATATCCAATAATAAAAAAATTCCAAAATTAATTAATAAGACATATCCTAACAATCTCCCCCTTTTTGGCATTTTTGTCACAAATAAGAAACTTCTCTTGAATCACATAATCGAATATATATAAGTATTGAAGTCACAATACTCCCCCTCAATCCAACATCAAGTTCCAAAGAACATCCATTAAATTCTTCAAGTTCAAGAAACATTCAAAGAAACAATAATGAATAATTATTCAATCATTCAAATTTCTCCCCATTGGAACAAAAAGATGTCAAAAAACAAGATTAATAGTCACAGAGATACCTTAAAATCTTCCCTTGAATGAACAGTCACCAAAAACAATCTGATGTCTCCCCGTTGGAATAAAACAATATCAAAACGAAGAATGCCTTTAATACGATCAATCTCAAAAAATAAAGAAGCATAAAAATTAGCAATAGGTGCAGCGGAAGAATCATAAACACGTAGTGCAATAGCAGCAGGCCAAGATGACAATTTACTACTGTTAGGATTTATTTTAGATATATCCTATTTTTATTTTTGGCATTTTTATTAGATTTGAGACATACCATATATATTGAAGATTGGCTTTAAATTCGTAATTGGATGTTGGAGATAATATTGGTTGGACTGAATCTTTGAGAATCTAAGTTTGACTAGGATTCTATTAGGTTTTGGATAGCTGACGTGAGTTGGAGAGTTTTTGAGGAGGTGTACTGTTTTTTTGTGTTGGCTGCGCATATGAGCTTTTTACTACACAGCAGAATTTTGATTTTTTGGGTGATTTTGGCTGCTGCTCTGTTTCGTGATTCTGCTGGGCTGATTGCGTGATATTGATTTCTTGAGCTTGTGTGGCTGTCAATTTAATTATGATTTTTGGAGAAGCCGATGATGATTTTGTTGCTACAGGAGTCTGCGCATATGCTCTTGCTTTTTTTGGTGAACCACGTCTGCTGTTTTGCTGGTGCTTTGTTTTTGCTTTTATCCTCTGTTTGAGCTGATTGTGTGGGTGCGTCATTTAGCAAACGTCTCTAGCCTTGAAGTTGATCTACGTCTTCTATTAGTAGTAGAAGCCCATTGCCAATTGACGTGTGCAGAAGATTGAAGTTATATGCATTAAATGCTTATTGGGAAAAGGAGTATGTAAGGGTGTGGCTATGCGTTAATTGAAGCTTGAGCATTATAAAAGTGGGGGTCCACCGTGGGTGTTGAATTAATTGGAAAAAGAACATACAACTGATTAATGTGTTTTGGTGTATGAGCCTCGGCTAAGTTTTTTTTTATCAGTAAGAGAAGAGTTTTAGCTGTGAGTTCGTGTTGGTGTTTATGTGAGTTAGCTTATTGGTGTTGCGACGTCTTCCAGATTTATTTCAGTGGAGCGGAACTTATAGGGAAGTCTTCTTTGTCTCAAGTATTTTTGTTATTTAATTTTCAGTTGATTAAATACTTGAGCTATTTTTATTT
>JAOTBA010000007.1:22003818-22021175 GCA_025629845.1 Erythroxylum squamatum
ATCTCCTGCACAGAGTCATTAACAGGCTTTGCACAAGTGCCTGTAACAAAACCATATTTATTCTTTGCAATCAAAGAAATTTCAGCAGCTCGTTGCCATTTATTGTAATTATCACCATTCAACTTTTGTGTAGCAAGACTATGATTTGGATGATCCGAACTATGAATATACAATTCACTATTAACATCAATATCAGTGGGAAAATGTGACTGAACATCGGTAGACATATTCGCAACGTCAACAACCAACACTCAACGTCAAGATGTAGTAATATCACAACCAGAATTCAACTACACAGCGAAACGTTAAACAGTGCACCTAATAACCGGCTCTGATACCATGATAAAACTGAAGAAACTGATAAACACCGAAATGGAATCAAGCTCTCAATCACGTAGAGAGGAAAGAATTCTATATATCAGAATCTACCAGAAAGTGTTTCAGTACACTAATATATAGCTACCGACGACGGTTACCGAATAAGGAAGAAAAAGTAAACTAGCTAACATCAGCTAAGCTGGCAAGCTAAAACGGAAAATAAAAAAAAACAAATAATAATTACAAAGGCGGAACCAGAAGAATCGCCAACAGAATGGCCGATGAATGTCTTTTCTCCATATGCATGTTACTTGTTACGTTTTTATCTTCTTTTTGGCCAACATTGCAAATGAACAGGCTTGCGATGATGGAGCCAAGAATAGAGCAGTGTTTGGCATCGTGTTGAAGGTGACGGCAATGAGAATGTTCGAATTCCCAAGGTTCACAAGAATAGATCGCTGTTGTGTCTTTTTCATTTACCTTGTATCGTTTCTCTTTACATGACAATTACATATGTTAGTTTCAGAATGTATTTATTGAGATCAATAGAGAGCTGAAATTCTTGGAGAATCTATCAAATTTATGTTCAGAGAAAACTTTCTTGACATTCCTCCAAGTCATGTACCTCTGGTTTGGATCATGTCAAATGTATACCGAAGATGAAGTTGCCACAACCATATCCTGCCTAATAAATAGTTTTGCACTACTGCATCCTTTCGAGTTACAAGCTATGCCAATCGAGTGCTTTCACACTAATAATATCTAGTGATAAATCTCGTATGATCAAGTTGTCGGGCGATGGAAATCAGTTGCTTGTCATCGGCTAATTGTCAGTGATGTTGGATTCAGGGAAGGGAAGGGAAGTCTAGTAAACAGTTAATGTCTCACCGAGTACAAAGAGAACGAGAGACATTTCTATGAAGAAGATAGTGACGATGAGTCCTCTATCTATTGTCCATCCAAAAACTGTGAATCCCCCAGGGTTTGACTGGAGGTACATAACTACAAAAAGAAGAAAGAAAATGAGCCATCCTTTCAGGATGTACCGTGTCCACGGGCAAGATCATATTGGAACAATTCATGTTATACATACCGAGAGCTTCTCTCCTGTGGTATGCAGACATGTATGAAGCTAGTTGGCTATTAGTGGGCACTGGCATGTAGACGAACGACTCCAAGTCGGCTTCTGAATAGCTTATTGGCAATGAATCAGGCTCTGAGCTGCTGCCGTTGATGGTTATCGTCATTTGAGAGGGATCGGTAGGGCCACATGTGACCAAAGAATGCCATCTGCTAGCCACTGCTGCAACACTTTGGGCTCTCCCAGTGATCTTTGCAGCTGCGTGCAAGCAAATGATAATCCCAACAAGCTCAACTATGGCAGTCACCTGCAGCAATTGCAAAACTTACAGAATAGAACATGAAGCTTAAGAGAGTCCACAAATTTATACATTCCAATGCCCTCAAACAGAAAGAAAGCGACCAGTGCCAACCATTGGCTAAAAGAAGATAATCTATATATGGATAAAGACTCGTGAGTGATTTATATTAACATATTGAATCCAGAATAGAATCAGAGCCTCCTCAACAGTCACAACTAATATGAAGTGTGATGGAAGATGCATACTAGTTTCGTACTTACTGCAAAATTGCCACCATTGATGAGATTGACAAGTTGACCATTCCCTGTGGTCTGAAGTAAAGCCACAAACTGAGTAGCCGTGGAAGCCAAAAGCACAAGAAGGAAAAATATCCTGAACCTGTGACTTATCTTCGATAGGCAATGAGTTAAGCGAATATGTTCTTCGATGTACTCTGAAATTTCCAAATCACTTTCCAAAAGCTTGCCATAGCTTTCGAAGTGTATCACCAGCAAGTTGCAAACTAAATGGAACAAAGCACATCCTGACAAAAAGATGGTCATAGAATACGTCCACGAGAAGATCAAACCAAAAAGCTCAGCAACAGACCGCCACCAACATTCTTGATGAATGTGTAGAACCAGAACGATTTCACGAACAACCTTCAAGAGCAGACAGGGTAATAGCCATATGACCAACCACTTGAAGAAACCCTGCACAAATAGAATTTCAAGATCAATTCTTTTTCTCACCACAACCAGTAAAAGAGAGAGAAATTGTTAAGTTTCCCCCAAGAAATCGTCCTATTGTTTTATCTTCTTGAGTTTAATTTAACCAAGATTGAATCTTTCAGTACTTGACATCTAATTCTCGGCCAAATGGAGCAAAGTGGGAAAGAAAGATTTATGGGTTTATCTTACAAGGATCTTCTTGATATATTCATCACGGAACTGATCCTTATGGCCATGGGATCGATCGACAAAGAGAAACTTCCTAAGACCGTACTTCCTCAGGTTTTTGGATATGGGGATTAGGGAAACGGTGGCGGCGAGAGAGCGTAACACCAGAACCTGAAGCTCGAACGACCTGATAACGTAATGTTCACAGTGAGAACAGCGACGATAAACGATGATGAGGAGTGGAAGAGCAACACCCAGAAGCAGAAACGAGGCCCACGAGAGAGCGAGGCTTAGAAATGAGAACTGGCAAAACCCAAACACTTTGAGGAAGTTTTCTAAGTGGTTGAGGTAATTGTCGAGGTGGGTTTCGCTTTGTTCGCCCGATTCCATGAGCGGTGTCTCTGCTGAGGCCAGTGAACCTTCTGGTTCTGCCATTTTTGGAGCAAAACAAGAACAGAGAGAAAGAGCACAGAGACGGAGAGAGAGGAGCAAGAATGTTGTGGCTTTTTTAAGGAAGGCCAATGAAGGAAAGTAAAGAAGTCAACAGACTGACCCTTTGATTTTCTAGGGCAACGACCATTCGGACATCGCTTGCGATGGAGTGGTAGGTAAATAGCATGCAGGAGGCTACAGGTACAGGTATGAGGTACCTCAAAACAGCAGTTTTAATGGCAATAGCTATTAGATTTGGTAGGTACAAAAGAAAATGGTGCTTTGGTTTTGTTCATTCTTTCACTATTTTGAGGTTTGGTACATCCTTCACATGTGTTATACAGTAACTAGAGTGAAAGTAGAACAGAGAACATAGGTTCCATATGATCAGTCCTAGTTCTTTGTAGTGTACATCAAGCAAGGAATAGATACCAAGTAAAAGAAAGAAAAAAGAGACATGATGCCTTCTAGGTGTGGTTCTAGTGATTTGAAAAGAGGAGGATCTAATGAAAATGAAATCACTTCTTTTTTGGGAAATGGCTGTTACTGTTAATAGCTTCTTTTGACAGTTAGGTTTATGTCTTATGTTTGCGTTGAAGTCAACATTCTTGGTCTAAAGAACCATTTGCAGCTTCAACCAATACCTGAAACAATATACACCATGTTCAGACAATGTCTGTTTCTGCAGAAGCAACATCGATCAATGTTGTTGTTTGATCATACCAACAATTATCATTTTGCAATTAGTTGATTCATATGTAGTTCAAACTCCAATCAAATTTGATTTATTCAGCTCAAACAGAGATCGATTAGGTTTTAGTGGTCCAAAATTTGATCGAATTAAGTCTAAGTCTCCATCCAAATCCTTAGAACCCAGAGAAGAAAATTGTCTTTATACCTTCATGATCTTACAAAAAACAACAAGAAGGCTCTCACCACCAGAAAATGAAAACTCAAATAAATCCAATATGTAACAGACCCTTTAATCAGATTGCTGTGCTAATCTTCAACAATCCTTAACAATGAAACTTGCCTTACTCTGCGACTTGAAACTTTTAATGCATGTCTATATTGACGGTATAGAACTGATCGTGTAATAACAAGCCTAATGGAAGAAAGAGTAGAAGCATCCTTTGGATCTCCTATGAAGAAGAAGAATAGTAAATCAAAACTCACCTTGGGTCTGAAAATGGAAGGGTGAAGGTGGAGGTAGTTGAAGGAAGTTAAACCTTAGTGAACTGGGGTAAAGTTTTTAGGTTTTTGTTTTTTAATCATATTATAAAATAATGTTATTTTGTTAATGTATAATAATGCACAAATTTCAGTCTGATTAGATCGTAAAGTTTGAGCTCAAATTCGGTTTAAAGTTTAAATTAAGTCCAAAACTTTGGACAATTCAAATCGAATATATTAATCTTGAGTTAGACCGAACTATTGTCATTATTATGTATAATTTTGGAGTGTTTTAAAAAATATATATTTTAAAAGTTCTTACATGAACACAACATAACAATTTATAGGTGAAGATATGAGATATCATATGAATCAGACCAATATTACCAATACTAAGTGACTTATTCCTTTCTTTCATTTAATTTATAATTTTATTACAAATTATTTCTCAATAGTTGGTCTTCAGGAGCTAAATGCAATAACTATATTGCAGCTTATAGGTATAATGTACTTGGATTGACTTCACTTTCAACATTTCTTAACAAAAGCAATCAAAGAAGGGCTTTGTAGCAGCTGTGCTTTGTAGCAGCTGTGCCTGTCAGGTTAAGGAAAAAAAACCTGTGATAGTATGACAACATTTTCTGCAGATGAATTACAGTTTAGATGAAGAAGCAGAAAGAGCATGATTGATCAGCTCCCTCCTCAAGATCTTTCCTGCAGGATTTTTGGGAATAGAATTGATGAAAGCCACTCGTCTTATCTTCTTATACGGTGCAACCTGCCAAAAGGTTTGGTTTTAGATCAACCAGTTACTGCTATATCTGTCAATGAAACGTTTCAGATTATGTGAATAGTTGGTGAGAAGCAAGCGTGCCTGTTTCGCGACGTAATCCATAACTTCAGCTTCTGTAATATCGATTCCGTGTTTTCTCACCACATATGCCATAGGAATCTGTCCTGCTTCTTCATCAGGATAACTGCATAACAATGAAGGTTAAGATTATATTACAATCAAGAAACTATTGAAACTGTTATGTCTACCAAAACAACTTTCTGAGATATCGTAAACAACACTTACGGAATGACAGCAGCATCGGCAATTTTAGGATTGGAATGAAGTAACTGCTCCAACTCCGCTGGAGGTACCTGAAAATTCATCAAATATATGAGATTATACTGACTATCTAACTGAAACCAACTGTTATATTTTCATCATGCATAGGCTTGAAACAACCAAAAACTTACCTGGTATGCCTTGTATTTTATTAATTCCTTTAGCCGATCCACGATATAGAGGAAGCCATTAG
The DNA here is from genome assembly GCA_025629845.1 of Erythroxylum squamatum. Taxonomy (NCBI): domain Eukaryota; kingdom Viridiplantae; phylum Streptophyta; class Magnoliopsida; order Malpighiales; family Erythroxylaceae; genus Erythroxylum; species Erythroxylum squamatum. The sequence goes on from JAOTBA010000007.1 coordinate 22,009,309, forward strand.
AGTCAAAATAGCAAAGATCTCCAGTTTTTAACCATCCTTCTGAATCTAATGTTTCAACTGTTGCCTTCTCGTCCCCTACATAACCTGCAAGGGACAACCATTCTTCCCGCTAAAGAACACGCTTTTGGTTCAAGCATCAAAGCTTCGGACATATGTTATTCAATCAAGTGGGGCTGTATTATTTATCAGATGGAGAAACATCAGATTGACCAGCAAAATCTAAGACTCTCAGTAGTTACCAGCTGATCTTATAATTTGATGCAAATTAATGGGATTTGAAAAAGAAGGAGTAAAGAAATTGCAGTACAGACAGCAAGAACCCCAATTATCAGTTAGAACTTCAGCAGATGAACCAAAAAGGCAATAACTTGGAGCAAACCAAGTGGTAGAAATGAACAAGTACCTTTCATGATAGTTGGCCCTCTCAACCACAGCTCTCCTCTCTGGCCAGGAGGCAAAGACTCTCCTGTCACAGGATCAACAATCCTGGCTTCCAAGTTCTCCCCTAATCGTCCAACAGAACCATATTGGTTCGTCTCTTCAGGTCCTATCATTCTAGTAGCTGCTCCTGTTGTCTCCGTCAAACCATATCCCTGAGACAATCCCAGAAAGGGAACTCTTATCTCAAAAAACTTGCCTATTAAACTAGTTCCTATATAATCTCAAACCAACTAGTTAACTTCGAATTGACTTAATTTCAAGCTTAACAAGGTAAATCTGATTCAATTTGAATAAAAGTTAAACCGATAAGACAAGATGTTTAAGGTTTAAAAAATTTAATTAATATTAAAACCGTTATAAAATTATTTAAAGATTGAATAAAGCTAAAAAAATTGAAAAATAATCGAAGAAGACTATCCTTATCAAAAAATTTAAAGTTTAATTAAAAAATAGAGTCTTAAATGAAAATTAATCGGTTAATTTCAGTTTATAAAAATTAATTAATTCATAAAAACTGACAGATTAATTAATAAATTGATCGACTTTTAACAGCAAAAATTATTAAATTAAATCAAATCAAAAATTTAAAAATCGAATAAAAAAGTGAGTTGATTCAAGTTTTTACTCCTGTACGATTCAATTTTTTAAACATTTGATTAAGATAAAACAATTTTTTAAACAGTTGATTAAGATAAAACAAAAGAAAAGGTAAACATGTTTTAATCGTGAAATGGATAACAATAAGACCTAAAAGATCTGAATAATGAGGGATAAGGGACCACTGGCAGCACTTTGAGCAAGTATCAAGCAATGCATGTGGTAGAATGTCACACCATATCATTTTACATGCAAAAGTAAGAAAACTTTATCAACCACTATAAAAATAGGGTACATGGGGCCTATAGATTTGACGATTTCTTTTAATATTGTCCCTATATTTTTAAAACTCTTACTCATCTTTTTATTATAATAATTATTTTAAAATAATGTAATATTAATTTTTTATGAAATATATATCGTCGTCGTCGTTGCAGTCTGAAATTTTGTAATAAAGCGAAATCTAGAGAGGTTTGATAATATACAACCTTACTCCTATATAATAGAGAGGTTGTTTCTAGGATAATAAATTAACAAATAAAAATATATATCAAATTACTAAAGAATTAGTAGATTTTCAAATATATAAATTCTTTTTTCAAAACACTAATATAGTAAAGATCTTGAAATGGGAATTTCCCACTTTGAGGCATATCAATTATCAATCAAAGGTAAGGATAGCAAAAATGGCGTACCTGTCCAATTTCAACGTGCGGGAATTTTTCCTTGAACCTCTCGGCGACGTCCTTACCGAGCGGAGCACCGCCGCAACCAAGACCCATCAAGGAGCTCAGATCATACTTCTTGGTTAACTCCGATTTCACCAGCGCTACAATCAACGGCGGCGACACCGGAATGAACAATATCTTATATTTTTCTATGGCTCTCAACATCCCTTCAAAATCGAATCTTTCCATCATCACCAACGTCTCACCAATCGACACAGCTCTTATCAACATGAAGAACCCAAATACATGAAACAGTGGCAACGTGAAGAGTGAAACTGGGTGGGGCTCCGGTTGGTCCAGGTCGGGCTGCTCTTTTGTATGGTGAAACCCGGCGATCAAAGCAATTAAGTTCCGGTGAGTCAGACACACGCCTTTGACTTTTCCCGTCGTTCCCGAGGAGCATAGAATCGCCGCAGGGTCGGTCTGTTTAATCTCGACCTGGTCAAGTACACCATCCGACCCGGCTACAGTCGTCGACAAGAATGAGACAAAATCCGGCGAGTCGACGACAATGGTGTCGAGAGGGAGCGACGCTAGCTTGTGGGCTGTTTGCGACGACGCAAAAGCGATTTTGGGTTTGCAGAGTTGAACCTGATGAGCCACCTCCGAGTTGGACCCGAGCGGGTTCGCCGGAGAGATTGTGACTCCGAGAGCGAGAAGAGAGAAGTAGATAACAGGAACGTTGAGCGAGGGAGGGCAGAGAATGAAAGCCACGTCGTTTCTGGAGAGCGCATAGTGGGTTTTGAGATAGAGAGAGAGAGACCGTGTTCGGCGAAGGAACTCGGGGTAGGAGAGCGAGTCACCGGTGGATGAGTTGACGAGGAAAGTATCAGAGCTCGGTTTCTTAGTGTCCATAAGAGAGTGTAGCAGAGAGAGAACGTATTTTGTAATGGAGAGAGGCTCGTCGATGGGTGGCATAGGGGTTGGTGGTCGCAAACTGAAAAAAGTTTTGGTTTCTTTGGAGAAGCCATTTTTGGGATGAACAGAAAGGGTCGCCATTGACGTGAAGCTTATTATAAAGAGAGAGATAAGATGTCTCTGGAGTCTCAGTGGTCGACGTAAACTGGAAGAAGAAAGGGTACATATACAGGTTGTCAGCTTTTGTTGGATATTTTAGTCTCAGGCCAAGGAAGAGTCGTGTTATATTCTGTGTTGTGTTTTGTTTCTGACTTTAGAAACTTGACGGCTGCTTTTGACCGACGTTGAAATGTCAAATCGTTGTTCAATAATAATGTCAATATTTAATTAATATATTAAAAGTAATAACTTTTCACGCATTAATTAGATCATATCAGAGTTTAAAATTTCATTCTAATCCAAAATTAACGTTAGATTAGATAGGATACCATTTTCAGGCTGAAATTAATGGCTTAAATTATAAGTAATGTCCTCCTAACTCCTAACTCCTAACTCCTAACTCAACTTATTTTTTTTCATTTTCAATTGATTAAAAAATATAAAATTATATTAGAGATAATATTATTTAACTTAGTATTATTTATAATACATACAATAAGTTATTTGTTTATGTTTGTGTATGAAAATAATTTAATAACATAATAATGATGATTATGACTTTTGTCTTTGACTAATATGGTACGGTTGTCGGCTAAGGATTTAAAATTTGAACAGTTTGACTTTGAGTGTGAACATGGAATAACCAATTATTGATGGTAATCACTGATCAATGTTATTAAATGAAAAGAATATTACTTCCTTCAATTTATAATAAGTGTCGTTTTAGATATATTATAATTGTTCAAAATAAGTATCATTCTTGACTTTATATGCATGTTTATAATTTTACTTTCAAAATTAACCTTTAATTTCTCTCTCATCTTAATTACACAGATCACAATTTCAAGGCAATTTAATATGTAATTTCTCTCACAATTTCTTATTAATATGCAATTTCTCTCATCTTAATTACACAGATCACAATTTCAAGACAATTCACGGGAGTATTAATAAGGGTATATCAATAATTTTATTAGCTTTCTTAATAAGCGTGAATTTTTTTAAAACGACACTTATTATGAATCGGAGGGAGTACCAATTATTTCTCCATATAACAACCAACACATTTCTATATATTTATTTGTTTCTTTCGTAATACCAATTATTTCTATATAAATAAAATATAAATAACATGTAATAGAATAAAATAAAATTTAATAAATAATATTATTTTATATAATTAATAATAAACTGTATACGATTAATAATAAAATAATAAATTTTTATTATTTTAAAATAAAATATATATAATTGGACATGATTTCTGTTTTAAAATTGTAGTGTTAAACTTCATGCAATAACCATTTTAAGTAAGGGGTATAATAACCAATTATTATACATTACATTACATCAATCTTTCAAACAATATTTCACTACATTATATTATGAACTCTTTCATTTCTTTCAAGCAATTTTTCATTACATTACAAACTGTTCCGTTAGATTCTATTTCATTCTATTAATTAACATCTTTTCAAACAATCCTGGAAAGTAAAAAAGATAAACGGCCAAAGTACTAATATATATAGTATTTTAAGAAATTAAAAAGTTGAATAATTTTAAAAGAAAAAGAGGGAGAACAGGAGGGGTACACGTGGGAGAATATCCGTCTGTGCCGGCTTTTGCTTCCACCGGATACGTAATATATATAATGTGATGGTAATGGGCATGGTCATGATGATGAAAAGAATGGCTAGAGTAGGCTTTTTTATTTTTTTTTAAAATGCTATTTAAGAAAATGACAAATTACATGCACCATCCATGAATTAAATAGTTAACATTGAGTGCTACTAGTTCTTACCAAAAAAGAGGGTCTGCAAAATGTAAAGTGGATGAGAACAGTGCCATAACCACATACACATGAGACCATCTTAACACTTAATAGACAAAGAGAGGAAAAAACGACAGGGAACACAAAAATAAGAGCCATAATAAAACAAACTTCAAAACCAAGCCAACTCCACCTTCCAAAACCACAAAAGAGATTCCGGCGTGCAATAGCCAACTATAATAATAACAATACCAATCTTCTTCCTTCCCTCAAGAACCGAGGTGAGGCTCCCCTCTACCAATCACTTTCCACCACTTGTTAATCACTTATATAAAGACGTGTGATCATGTGAACCATTATTGGACGTTGAGAAAGGTATTGAACGAGTAATTGCAACTCTCTCCCCTGATCTCTGTGTATAAAATTTGAAAAAGGCCCTTGACTTGACTTGGTACAAATTGTATGTAGACGAAAGGTATGGCTACATAAGGTATTTAGTGCAGTGTATAAAACAAAATTCTCAACGTAGGCTTGATAGAAAGAGCCATGATATTGCCTAACACGCAATCTAAGATAAACTAATTACCCATTTGGTGGTTGTACATTTAACCCAAGGGAACATATCTTAACTCAACTTTTTGTCATGAAAAAAAAGAAATGATTAGTGATTAGTGACTAATACCGAAATGGGTCTATCTGTTTTGTTTTAAGTAGATGTTAACTACTAATGTGGTGTAGTATATATATATATGCTGTTTTAGAATGAAAATTTTGGCGAAGGATGGGGGCTACCATGTGACATGTATGGCTATTTACATGACATAGATCGCATGTTTTGTTTAGGTTTTATCTGGCAAAGGGGCCATTTTCAGCATCGTAGAAGTGGGTCTCTCGTGCACCAAGTTTAACTACATGGAACAAATCAATGAATAATAATCTCTCTGAATTGTAAGCGATCGAAAGAACAGAAAAAGGAAAGGGAAAGGTCCATTTGGAACTTAGCAATTCACTGCCAAATTTGTCGATCGACATGATGCATTTGATGATCTCCTCATTATAAATCATCCAGATATTATGACGCATCGCGTGCCTTATAAACCAATCATCCAAATATACGTACATGTGTAACACTAAACTCTCTACTACTTTTGAGAGGTGGATAATAATAAATATTAGTACTATATTAGAGAGGCTTACGTGTATTCCTTTCTTTTCTTTAATCATAATATCGTAACTTTGTTAATAATACGAGACATGTTCACTTTATATTAATAAAGAACTTGGTTTATGTAAAGTATGGTATTGCTAAAGAGATGGATTAGCTGAATTATACACATATAATTCAACAAAAATACAATGCTAATGTTTGCAACTTAAAAAAGGAGAGAGAGCTAGGCTAGCTCTTCTAAAATGGGATGCGTCTTAGACTCTTCGCGGAAAGGCAATTAAGTCAATGATGAACACAAAAGGCCAAGAGCTAAGGTCATCAAAAGAGAGCCTTATCGCGCGCGGCAGCCCCATTTTTCACAAGAAAAAAAAGAACAATCGTTGTCTTCCAAGGAAAATTGTGTTAGGCAGACGTCACATTCTCAATCTCTTCAATTCATGAGAAAAATTATAATTGATATATACAAAACTTAATCCCCTACTCGTAGTTGATTATAGTGTTAATTTACTCCTTTACTTTACGTCTTATTCATATATGATAAAGAAGGGAACAAGAAATCCGTGAATTTCGCCTAACCAAAGCAAAGTCCACTTTGATAAGGGGATGGAAGAAAAAAGAGGACCCCATGAAATTTATGTCCTCATTTCAGCCACCTCCCACACTAATTTCAATTACTTACATACTAAAAGATATACACAAATTAAAACCTCACTTATATATACATGGATATGTATGTATATGAAATAAAAGCATCTTTGATTTTTTAGCTTAGGCTAGTTCTTGCCTTGCTCTCGCTCTTTCGTTATTCCCTTACTTAGCTTTCACTTTCACTTATATAAAAGCCAAAGATTACATGCTTTGCTTCCTGCTAATGATATGACTCGGTGACGTTGATCTATCAAATTTTTCTTTACGACACAAAATTCCATATACTAACTAATATGTTATTGAAGGGTGAGATATGACTTATAAGAAAAAGCAACTAGCTAGGCTTATTTTGTAGTCCATTACAGATTAATCATTCACTTCTATCAATTCAATTATGGCGTGTTCATATAATTGGAAGAGGTAGAATATTTTACAACTAGTATATATCAAAAGCAGAAAGGCATAGAATAAAAGAAGAAAAGGGGAATTAAGAATCTTTTAGGCTTTGTATCACCATTTTGTATTTGGTCGGAGTCCTATTCTTTGGGGGAGTGAATAATGAATTGTATTCTTCCTTATTCGGAATATTGCCATGTTCATCTCTGCAATTTGTCAACCAAATTCTACTGATTTTATTAAAGCTTTCGGACACGTGGAGACATCTCAAGCATATAGGCTTAATTGGCCTAGCTGTACCTTTAATTTTTCTTCCTTCCAGATTTGATGTGTCACTGAAACCATTATTAGACTGGATTCCGAGAAAAAAACATTCATCATAATCAGAGAGGAGAGAGAGAGTACAGGTCTATTATCAATATCAACCTGAAATTGGCCATCGAGGTGTTTAGTTGCACTTCCATGACAGCTCATGTTGGTGCAACTACTTCCATAATCATATCATATTAATTTTTCTCGCCATCCCATTCCCATCCTCAAGCTAAGCCTTAACTATCCCATTCCCACGTTGTTGTTCCTTTTCATTCACACGGTTTGTTTGTTATAACATTTTCCTCACCGTACACACAAGCTCCTATTTCCTTGTGTAGCATGTCTTATGCAAAAAGAAGTTCCTGGTGGTTGGTAATGTTGCCAATCATGTTGGATTTCTATATATTTTCTGTTTGCTTCTCTTATTTATCAAAATGTTTCTGTGACGCTGCAACCATCCTAACCCTGTCCAGCGTGCTTCAACTGCATGGCGAGAATCATATTTCTTTGCAAAACCAGACAATAGGATGCTAGCTAGGAACAGTACATAGACACTTGCGTTTGTTACAGTGTTAGGTGACTGTTTTATATAAAGCAAACATGTCGATAATACTGTTCTAATGATGTGTATTAAGAATGTGTGAAGTCGGAAAAGCATCTATTATAGGCTTTTAAGTACGGTAATAATTGTGCGCCGTAAGTTTTATGCCTTGGTGGGTGATTTGTTCACACGTAAAAAATGACGAGGCTCGTCCAAACATAAAAGACAGCGTGAGTGTTTATAATCCGAAGTCTTAAGTCAATTTGATTAGATAGGTTAAAGGTCCTTTAGTCCATTGACATGTTCGAATAACTCTCTTTTTCTAAACCAATGTGCCCCTTGTTCTTGACACCATTTGCTGTAGATAATAAGAAATTTTGCCTCTAACTAAACCACCTTTCTTTGTAAATTTCCATCTATAATCATTACAGGCCATTCACAGGTTTTCCATGTCTGCTAGTACACCATGTCTGTCCAACTTAATTTGTTTTCATCATGTTATATAATACGAATAGTTAAAAATATGTTGCAGACCAAGTTCAAAACAATACATGTTGATCGACCAAGAACTTGAGAATTCGCAATAGAACTGTTAGGCATCGTCTTAAATTTGGAAGATATGAATGTGTAGACACATATCCTTTTTGCATGATTAGACCTCGAGCTAGAGGAGACGAAATAAGAATCAGGCTCTATTTCAGGTTCAGGTTCCTCCTCATATTATGAAAGGACCAGCAAGAGATATGGGGTGAAAGTTGACACCCTGTTGTGCAAGTAGACAAGAGGCGTTGGAATAATATATACTAACACAACTTCCATCATCTTGGTCCCAAATCTTTAATTGTACAGGGTTTATTAGATGTCTCTTCCAAAGCCTTAATTGAGTAGCAAAGTGCTGTAATTCATGGAACTAACAGGTTTTGGTGAGAAAGAATCTGAACCCACTTGAAAAGTGACAATGGAGTCATACGTGTAAAGGATATGAATATGGAGAAGAGGCCCTGCTTTGGGACTGGAATTTAGACACGCACTTGTGCTTTGGATTTGGAGGAATTATGTTGCTGAGGGCTAGGTTTTGAATAGCTAAATTGAGAATATTGTCCTTAGGTCTACTTTGGTATAGGATTCATGAAACGATAGATAGGTATGGATGTCTAATTATTAAGGTACATGCACCCGATTCTTGCTAAGCTTCTCTTGCCAAATCATCTATTTACAAAAATTAAACCGACAAAGCAAAAGTTTTAAGGTTTAAAAAATTCAATCGATATTAAGTCGTCATAAAATTGATTAAAAATTAAATAAAATTAAAGAATTTAAAAAAAATCATAAAAATTTAAAGATTAATTGAAAAAAAGACTATTAAATAAAAATTAATCAGTTTGTTTTGGTTTGTAAAATTTATCAGTTTATAAAAATTTACCGACTAATTAATAAATTAATTTATTTTCAACAACAAAAATTATTAAACTAAATCAAACTGAAAAATTATTCGGTTTTAAAACATGATTACAGCCATCCCATCGTGAGAACAATGAATTTCATATATGTGAATGCCCAAGTCCAAACGTGTTCAATCACACAACAAGCATTCCTAACTAAAAAGTTTGAATTTTATGTGCAAAGTGTGTCATTATCTTTCTAATTCATTGACAAGCAAACCCTAAATGTTGAGGTAGATTTCAGTTTTAATAATTTTAGAGAATAGTGATAAATTAGTAGACAAAATCTCCAAACCCTTCTTGCAGTAGAAGTTGTAGATTCAAATTTATTAAATTTTCAAACCACCATCAATTAGAGGTTTTAATTAGCTATCAATAATTAAAATTGAGTAATTCGTTTTTTAATTACTAAATTTTTAAGCATATGTTTATTCGTAAATTATTATGTGAATCAATATTTCATTTATAATATACTTGAAAAAAATAAAAATTAGGAAATACCCGTTATCAAAAGAAGGCAAAGAAAAAGACAAAAGTGATCCCGGATCGGAAATCAAACTAGTATGACAATAGATTTAAGGTTTAAAAGGTTTAATCAGTATTAGAATGTTATAAAATTGACTAAAGATTAAATAAAAATAAAGAATTGAAATATAATTGAAAGAGATTGTTAAATAAATAGTAATTGATTTATTTTAGATTATGAGAACTTATTAATTTATAAAAATTGACTGATTAATTAATAAATTGGTAATTTTTAACAATAAAAATTATTAAAATAAAATAAACCCAAAATTTAAAAATGGAAATAAGAATTTCGAAATTCTAATAAATTAACGGGCTAGAGGATCATGCAATTTAGCCACGTAAAAACGAAACAAATCGTCAAAAATACTATAGATAATGTTTGGGCCTCCCAAAAAGTAAGAATTAAGTTCAGTCCATTGGGTGTTGACCAAGCCTAGTCCAGTTTCGAAAGAGAGCATTTAGATTCTCCGGGACGTTGATCGAAGCCACAATATTTTAAGAAGTTAACGTTTCTTGCTTAAGATATGAATATGATGCTAAGAGCTGATCGTTGACGCTGCTAGTTTGTCGAAGATGCGGATGGCATTGTTGGGTTGGTTGTTAATGGCGTTTGCTAGTACTGTTGTTGTTGGTTCTTCGCCTCACGATCCCGAGCTCGGCTCTGCTCGTGTTGTTTTCCAGGTTTGTTTCTCTTCAACAACTATTTTCTTCTGCTTGCAAAATTGGTTCTTTTGTTATTGTTATTGTTACGACAATGTTGATTTTCTTTTTTCTTCAGACGAATTATGGTGACATTGAGTTTGGGTTCTTTCCTTCTGTGGCACCGAAAACAGTGGAACATATCTACAAGCTGGTTCGGCTTGGATGCTATAACACCAATCATTTCTTTCGGGTATTTCTCTTACTAGGAACTCATTTGAATATATGGTTGTTGTTCTTTGATGGGTTTTTTCTAGTTGGTATGAATTGTGGTTTTAGGTGGGATTTGATGTTTGTTTCAGGTGGATAAGGGTTTTGTTGCCCAAGTGGCGGACGTGGTCGGTGGACGATCGGCTCCGATGAACGAAGAGCAAAGAAAGGAAGCTGTAAAGACTGTGGTTGGTGAATTCAGTCATGTGAAACATGTTAGAGGGATTCTTTCCATGGGAAGGTGTTTTCCTTCCCTTAATTCACTTTTCGGATTTCTTTGTCTTTGAGGGTGTTTGCTGGTATTGTACATAAATTCCTAAATCTTGCTATTGTTTTAGAGTCTTAAGCTTTTTGCTAGCTAGTTTTTTTTTTGGTTGGTTTATGATCAAGTATAGGGGAATCCTACTCATAGACTAGGCTAAGTTCATAAGTGTAACAAACATATTGCATGTGCTTCAAGTGAGGTAAAACAACTGCTGTGAAAAATGTTGAAGCTGCAACAGTGTGAAACATGCTTGGGGTATGATGCGGAGTGTAGATATTCAGTTGACATTGATGGGTGATAAGGAAATGTGGGTGGTTTTAAGCATCTAGCTGCACGGACTGGTTCAAATACTTCTTGAGGCGCAACATTATACAAAGACTCAGATAGGAACTGGATGAAGGGAATGAATTAGCCCATTTATTTTCTAAAGCTTTGCACTAAAATACAATTATTATACAGTTCTCTCATTGAGCACGATTTGTTGTGTTGATGGTATTTCTCCTTTGATATAGATATGAGGATCCAAACAGTGCGCAATCTTCATTCTCAATGCTTCTAGGGAATGCCCCACATCTTGATGGCAAGGTATGGTAAAGGCCACATTTTTTAGGATAAATTTTGGAATCTCAATCTGACAATGAACACGTTCTCTCCAGTATGCAATATTTGGCAGAGTTACTAAAGGTGATGACACATTGTCTAAACTTGAGCAACTTCCTACTCGTCAGGAGGGAATATTTGTAATGGTACAGTTCTGATTCACTTTTAAAATACTGTTGTTGGTAATGATATGAAATGTGGATATCTGGCGATAGGATTTTACCTCTCGAATGAACTGTGGCATGAAAATTGCACGAAATAACTTTGTGTGATCCAAACAGATCCACATATATTGCAAATTGTCACGTCATATAGACAAATTTTTTAGCAAATTTTTTACGTAGGTCTTAAATTACTAGAAGTGAAAGAGTTTTACTGCAGTTTGTTTGTTAGAATAATCTCCTAGTCTTTAGGTTACTGTTACGTATGTTTGAATTGTTCCAAGATTCTGTTATCACTTGGCTTTATTTTCGCTAAGTGGGTTGTTTTTCTCTTTCTGTTATG
>JAOTBA010000007.1:22056144-22066930 GCA_025629845.1 Erythroxylum squamatum
TTCATATTAATTGTCATTATTATTTATTATTAAGATTTTTGAAAGCATGGTTGATGTAAACAGTAAACTAGTAAAGTGTACAGTACAATTGCATAATATACCAATATGGACTATTTTGCAATTTTTAAAAATTTCAGGGACTATTTCATAAATTTAAAAAATTTCACGAAACGATATCCGGTACCGACCAGTACCGGTACAGTTCCGTTCCAGAGCTCAATCCGATACCAAGTCCGGTACGGTATTCATAAGATTGGATTAGAGTTTCTAAAGAATTTCTTAAATCGCAGAAAAAAGATTATTTCTTTACGTGTATATATTCACTCCAATGCAAAAGCTGAAGTGAAAAGGAAGAAGCAATCTCCGTCGCCGGCGAACAAAAAATGGCAAAGGAAGAAGCAATCTCCGTCGCCGGCGAACTCGTCGATTTCCTAAACGCTTCTCCTACCGCCTTTCACGCCGTCGGTAAGCTATCACTTCCCTTTCTTTCATAACATCCGTTTCTCCTACAAACGGAAAAGGATGTGATTGCATTTCATCTATCTCTCTCTCTCCCTTTTTTTTCCTTTTCAATTTAAGCTTCTGTGTGAAAGTGTTTTTTGATCGATTTTATTTTTTCAGACGAAGCAAAGAGAAGATTGAAGAATGCGGGATACGAGCAAGTTTCTGAGAGGGAAGACTGGAAATTGGAGGCCGGCAAGCGATACTTCTTCACGAGGAATTACTCCACCATTGTCGCTTTCGCTATTGGCAAAAAGTTTGTATCTTTACGTGTTTAGCTAGTATCTAGCTCAATAATTCTTTTCTGGTTTTCGTTTCAGTTGATTTACAGGATCAATATCGGAAGTTTGCGATCTTTTGCTTCTGATACTTTGTTATTGCGCATAGATATGTTGCTGGGAACGGGTTCTACATAATAGGTGCTCATACTGATAGTCCTTGCCTCAAGTTGAAGCCTCTTTCTAAGGTTCTATAGCATTTAAACTTTTCCCATCTTGTTTCCTTCAATCTTATTATTTGTGTATATTATGTGAGTCTATATTGACTGCTCTTAGAATTGGATGGACTGGTCAGGTAACCAAAGGTGGGTATTTGGAGGTTGGAGTCCAAACATATGGAGGTGGTTTGTGGCATACTTGGTTCGACCGTGACTTGACAGTAGCAGGAAGAGTCATCGTAGTAAGGGAAGAAAAAGATGGTTCTGTTTCGTACTCACATAAGCTAGTTAGAATTCAGGAGCCCATCATGCGTGTACCCACCTTGGCAATTCACTTAGATAGGTTGGTTTATATTAAACTGGTGCTTGGTTGTTAGATTGGTGATCTGGTCATAACTGAGAGTCTTGCATAGTGTACTCTTTCTTTCAGTTGAACTTGGTTATGATTTCCATGCCTTTTTATGCTCTGGATAGGGGAGTTAATACTGATGGGTTTAAAGTGAACACTCAGACTCAACTCGTCCCCGTTTTGGCAACATCAGTTAAGGTACTTTTTTCAACTGTACAAGGCTATCCACAAACTTAATTCAGCTGATTTTGTTTCCTCTTTACTTGGATTTGAGGCACCCACGCCTTCATGATTTCATCATACTTTCATTTAGAACAAATTGGCGAACCCTATCCTAACCTAGAAGCATTTCTCATTTTTCAACTTTTCACAATCTTACCACTTTTCGACTTCTTAGACACTTGGAAAATTTGTGTATTATGTTCTTTGTTATCATTCTTTCCTAATAGGTACGTTTTTTATTAAGTAAATCTAGTCCTGGACGACAAGACATGTAGAAAGACTTGACACAGGCTGCAAAAGTTGCACATTCTTGACAAAATTATATGTTCTCCAAGAATCCTGAACTGTAACAAAAGGAAATATGTTATCATCTATCAATCATGTTAGGCATTTACATTCTTTTAGTATAGTTTCTTTATTTAATAAAATTCTCCTTGCAGGCAGAAGTCAATAAGAATGTTGCTGAAAATGGTCCTAGAGGAAGTGAAGCTGATGCAACAAAATCTGATAAGGGATCAACTGCAAACAGCTCCAAGCATCACCCGCTTCTATTAGATGTTAGTAATTTAATTGAACCTGAGGATGTCATTTTTTTGTTCTTGCTGATCATGTTTTCCTTTTTCTGACCTCCACCATTTGTTAAGCTCTAGTCTGATGTGATAGTGATTGAACTGTTTTTCTTATGTGTTTTTGTATTGCTTCCTTCTAGATGGTTGCAAGTCAGATCGGATGCCAGCCAGAAGATATATGTGACTTTGAATTGCAAGCTTGTGATACTCAACCAAGTTTAATAGCTGGTGCTGCAAAAGAATTTATTTTCTCTGGAAGGCTTGACAATCTCTGCAGTTCATTTTGTTCTCTGAAGGTATCACACAATGAATAGATTGTAGTTAAGCAAATATCATGTGGAATGTAATCTTGTTCGTTCTGATGTTAGTTCCTGTAGTTAATTCACATCGCTGCCTACATTTCCTGTCTTTAAATCTTTCGACTTTGCTTTTTGAACAATATAAAGGACCATCATAATCTATGAGCAAAATGTTCTCATAATTTGCAATTCATGTATCAAAGCATAGTTGAGAATCATAAGAGCTGTGAAAGGAAAAACGTAAGTCATTTTATTTTATTCTTCTGTTATTTTTCGTTGGGTTCTAATTGGAGTATAATTCAAAATTTTGATGTTTTAAGATTTCAATTAGCTCTCTACTTTTATAAATTTTGGAGTTAACTACCTCGAACCATCTTCTTTGTTGGACCATTGTCATTGCTTAAGTGGGAAATACGCCTTCATGAGTAACAGTTTATGGCTTCTGATTGTCATTATCTTTATATCAGGGGTTGATAGATTCTACATCTTCTTCAAGTGACCTTGAAGATGAGGTTGGTGTTAGAATGGTGGCATTGTTTGATCATGAGGAGGTTGGATCTGATTCAGCCCAAGGAGCTGGCTCTCCTGTCATGTTAGATGCTCTATCACGCATCACCAGCGCCTTCAACTCAGAGTCCCAGGTGATTACCTTTTCTAGCTCTGTATCTAATTTTGGGGAATTTGCTATTTTGTGTTCTATCTATTCTTAGAAAAGTTATTTGAGGTTATTGTTCATCTTTTTTTATCGCTGTTGGGGTCTGGAATGAAAAAATTAAGTGGTAGAACAAGCATGTTAATAACTGGATGATGATATCACTTTTCTTGTCTTTTATTGTTGTAAAATTGATTCAAAATACCATAGTTTTCAGTTCCTCTTTTTCTTGACAAGTAATGCCACGTTAGCTGGGAGTGTAGGTTTGATCTCCGGTTAGATTGAAAGAAGTTTTATTAGAATTCAGTTCTCATTGCTGGACTTGTCCACCATCTTTCCCCATCTTTGCAGTTGCTTCCAAAAGCAATACAAAAGAGTTTCCTAGTTTCTGCTGACATGGCTCATGCCCTACACCCAAATTATATGGTATGTCTGCTCATGTTTTTACGGTTTGGATTTAGATCTATTACTGAATTATTAGTATTTACCTTGTTATATCATCTATTTCAGGACAAACATGAGGACAATCATCAACCAAAGTTACACAGGGGGCTTGTAGTGAAACACAATGCAAATCAACGCTATGCAACCAATTCGGTCACTTCCTCAATATTCAAGGAGATAGCTCTCAAGCATGGCCTTCCCACACAAGTCTGTTCTCTCTCTATCTCATAATACAACTGTAGTCATCACTCCGATCCTATTACTTTATTAATCGAATCAACATTAAACTAGAAAAACTTATGACTTTAGGATTTTGTTGTCCGCAATGACATGGCTTGCGGTTCAACCATTGGTCCGATCCTGGCAAGCGGTGTTGGGATTCGCACAGTAGATGTCGGTTCGCCACAACTGTCGATGCACAGCATACGAGAAATGTGTGCTGTTGATGATGTCAAGCACTCCTATGAGCATTTCAAGGCCTTCTTCAAGGAATTCTCTCATCTGGATGCTAAGTTTTCTGTGGATGACTAGAAGAAAGGATCAATTCCTTTGTCTTCATCACCAGTTGCTGATGTTAAATGCTAAGTTGTACTTCCCTTGTTGAAGCTGAAGTATGTGTAATAAACAATTATAGGATCCGTTGAATGACCAAACTAGGTGCATGTTCATTGTCAGTCTCGTTGCAAACATAAAATTCACCATTTACAGAGAATCCTGATGAGCATAGCATGTATTTCCTTTTACAAAAACATCAGCAACCACAATAGCATAAAATGGAGGTTTTAAGGTGACAAGTGAGCATATTTACTGAATCTATCCACTACAACCAAGATGACAGTAAATCCAGCTGACTTAGGCAAGCTTTCAATAGTGTCCGTTGATACATTAATGCTTAACAAATCAGCGATGACAACCAGTTAGTTCTCAGAATTTGGTGTGATAACAAATCAGCGATAACAACCAGTTAGACATCAATGCTAGTCTAGTGAGGCACTGGAAACAGTTTGTCATCTAAGAATACTAACAACCCTACCTCATTATTGGTTTAAATATAGCATTTATGACTGAAATGTGGCTGGTGCGTTCATTAACCCAAAGGTCATAACGATGAATTTATAATACTCTTGGTGGGCTCAAAAAGCCATCTTTCGCACATCCTCTAAATGCACCTGATTTGGTGATAGCCCAAAGTACAATTGAGTTCAAGCTCACTTGGACCAACTGTCTTCTACTTGTAATATCAATTGTAAGCACAAGTTAGTCCAATTGTTAGTATCCCTAGCATTACTTGACCCTCTGCCAACAACGAAAATGAAGAGGAACTTTTGTAAAGCTGTAATTGATGATTTTATTTCTTTGTGAACTCAGGTAAAACCTCAATAGCAGAAAGTATCGCTATTTGCAGTCAAAACAAAAGAGAAACAAAGGAATCAGTATGTTTGATAAAGAAAGTTTCATGTAGATTGCAAGAAAAGCCTGTCTACAAATTATGAAGAGTATTCTTCTATCAGGAAAGAGCTTTCTCAACCTCAACTGTAACCTCTTTTGGAGGTTTCTCTGCATGAATATCTGCAACAACACCATTCTTCTTATAATAATCAACTACCTGTATTTGAATGTCAAAGAAACATCATAAATAGAATCGTAAGACAAATCCTGAAGTCATCGTGAAGGTTGAATTTTATTCTTCCTGCCCAGATGACGTTCTATATGAGCTAAAGGTCTCCACTATGGGTTTATTAATAAGAAGGTCAACTTGTAGTAACAGAAAGAAAACAGGAGACTCACTGGCTCAGTTTGCTTGTGGAATGCCTCAAGCCTCGACTTAATAACTGCTGCAGTGTCGTCTTTACGTTGAATCAACGGTTCTCCAGTTACCTTCAACAAAACAAAAACAAGTATTAAGTTCTAACATCTTTTCATCTAATTGTAAGTTAAACGGTGCTCCTTGGCCAACCTCACATCATAACAAATATAGAACTGGATTTCCAGCCTGAGCTAAAAGCAATTGGATTAGATTCCCAGTAACATAGCACCGAGGAAAATGAAAACACTACAAAAAGTTGATCAGGTGTGCTGATTAATGTTTTTGAAACTGTTAATACCTTTATAATATAGAACGCAGTGCAACTCGGCATCTAGCAAACTAGTTATCTAAACGTTCTAATCAACCTAGCAACTTTAAATTGATGGATAACCAATAGGAGGGAAATATGATCACATTGCCTTACATCATCAACACCGGCAACCTTGGGAGGTGCAAATTTTGAATGATAGGTTCTACCACTAGAAGGATGGATCCAGCGACCTGTAATCCTCTCCTCCAAAATTGCATCATCAATTGCAAAATTGAGCACCTTATCAATTTTAACCCCTTGCTTATCCAGCATCTCATCAAGCTGCATGAAGAAGGTGTTGAAACAAGGCTTAAAGCACACCTAGAAAGAATCCACCAATTCTGAAAGTTATACAAGAGATATATTTCTGAAGGTTATATAAAATAATAACACCTTTTGTGCCTGGACCACAGTCCTAGGAAATCCATCAAGAATGAAACCTTTTTTACATGACGGCTTCTTAATTGCATCATTTATAATGCCAACAACCAAGTCGTCTGAAACAAGTTGTCCCTGGGAAAAAACCACACATGAGTGTCCATTAGACGATTAAGAAACACCACAAGTATGACGCAGAACATTGATTAAAGATCAGGAATGGTTCAGGGTTTATACATTGTCCATAGCCTCCTTAGCCTTGATTCCTAGAGGTGTTTTAGCGGCAACTGCAGCTCTCAACATATCACCGGTAGCCAAGTGGCACAAGCAATACTCCTCCTTGATGATTGGTGACTGAGTACCTTTCCCAGATCCAGGCGGACCTGCAAATCGCACAACTCTAGGAATTACAGCAATGCAAATGTTCCTTATATATGTCTTGCTGATAGGCTAACAGACATCACACTAGACAAGACTGCAGGTCAGTAATCGTCAATTCAATCACAGATCTGCCTGCAATAGCTATCACACAACTGGGTTTTTGGAGATGTTCAAGACTGAACAAAGTATTGATTAACCAAACATATATAGACACAACAGCAATTGCCACATCCACGCCATATGATAAGAGGGAGAGAGTCTAGATTTTCATTAAATTCAAATGAATTGAGGAGAAATGTGGGGTGAAATCCTCTCTGTCAAAAATTGTTTTAAATCAAATGTTCAAAGTGGAGGCTAAGATTTACCACCAAAATAAAAAGGAACTACAGTTAAATTTCAATCCATATAGTGTAAACCCGCAAAAGTCCAACAGAAAAATGCAATGCAGCTAAGAAAGAAACAGGAGCTTGAACTAAAGTTCCACCAACAGTACAAACCCCCTCAAAACGAAAATCCAGGGGGGAAAAAAAAGAGTATAAAGCACAGAGTAGATAAATAGTCCGTGTCCTTATGTTTCCCGTTTCCCCTAACAATCTGGAAGAGAGATATACTCAAAGCAAGAAAGCAACAACAATTTGCACAAGACCAAAAAGAGTTCTCGGATCTGAATTTGCCCATTTGACTTTTGTAAACCGAAAAGCTCAAACTTTAAACTTGCGAGCGGAGCATTCAAACTAGTAAAGATTGAGACACAATGGAGATAGTGATTACCGATGACGACAAGGCGTTTGTCGGGCTTTGTTGAGCATTTCAGGCGACGGAGGAGTTCAGTCATGAGATCCATCGACGGCACATCCTCCAAGTTGACCGTTGAAGTGGTAGCCATAGCCGAGGCTCCTTTTCCGGTGAATCCTTCTCGCGGGGGTTAAAAGCAGCGAGATATAGGTAAAGGGTCAAGTAAAGATAGATGCTTTCATTTGTTCGGACCCTCGAACGTTGGGAGTTTGGCTTCAAACTCAAGCAAATGCCGGTCTTACCAAAAACCAGATTTTTTCTATTACTGCATTGCCCCTTCTAGTTCTTAATCTTGAAATTTTATATGTTCGCTTTATGGTCATATAACAATTAAATAATAACATAGAAATAAATAATAATTTTTAAAATAAAAAATTAAACAAAAAATTTCAACCTATTTAATCCTTAAATTATCTCTTAATTTAAAAACCAACCAACATTTCAGCTTCTACCACTGTTAGAGGACTTGAGCGAAGTTGAAAACCAACATGCAATTCCTTTAATGGTTGCCAATGGCTATTGGCATGATATAATTGCTTGGCCAAAGTAATTCTCTAACTCACCATTGTATTAAAAACAACAAAAAGACAGGAAAGAGAACTAAAGCTAGGATGAAAGTTCAAAACTTTGATGTTCTGGCACAAGCAATATATCATCTTTCTGAAAGATAAAAGGATGAGGCTGCGTCTGTAATATGGTATTTGGAAGACACTGACATTAACACCAACTTGTCATACACACCATGAAGCCATTCATCATCTGGAGTTTTTGTTTTCTTTTTCTTCTTAACATTCCCTGCAGCTGGAACATCTTGCCTATCCTTGTCTTTGCTCTTCTTCTTCTTCTTGCTACCATCCTGTTCCGCATCAATCCCGTTTACACCATCCGAGTTCTCAATGGTCTGCTCCCCCTCAAATTTTCTCTTCCCTTTCTTCTTCTTTTTCTTCTCTGATTTTGCATCAGCAGTTGTTACCTTGTCCTCATCCAAAGGCTCACCATCCTCTGCAGCCTCTGATTTTGATTTCTTCTTCTTGCTTCTCTTTTCTGATTTTACAGTTGGTACCTGTTTTGTATCCATATCTTCAGCTGCAGAATCCAACATGATAATCTCCATTTCAATATCATTTGCTACACAATCGTTCAATATGACATTTTTTTCCCAAAATAACTGAAAGAAAAAGCATATAATTAATAAGCTAATCAAATTTAACCAAAAAAATTGGCTACATTTGCTAAATTATCTGAAGTATAATTTTCAATAACTGCACACCTTTGTTTTGAGCACTTTCAATTGCAGATTTCATCACATCAATATTCTTCCGAGGTGCAATTCCCTTGTCATAGAAATCAAGACGCTCCTCTACTTGTTCCCTCAGTGTCTCCCCGAAAACAGTAGTACCACTCTCTGGAATGTACTTTAAATGCATGAAAGTACATTCAACTAGAAAGACGCAACAAATAAAACTCTGTACTTTAAATGCATGAAAGTACATTCAACTAGAAAGACGCAACAAATAAAACTCTCTAAATCCTAGAATATACCAGCAAAACAATCAATACGAGATGCAATGGAGCATTTATTTGCCAAATAACGAGCCATGCGTCCCTTGTTGCGAGCAGATGCTCAATCAATAAAAGATGAATGGAAAATCAAACCATATTTTAGTGTATTTCCTCGGGTTTTCAATGCCCTGAATAAAATATCAAAACACATTAATCTTGGAAAATAAATTGGACAAATCCTTTAGAAAAGGCTGAAAGTGAATGGTACAAGTCATGTTCTTTAATTCAGATGAATCAATTTGGCCGTGAATAACCAATCTGTTTGAATAACAAAACATGTTATGAACATTAGAAAGAATTAATAATCTCATCTTACAATAATTAACAATCCAGAAAACAAATTATGAGAAAATTAATTCCAGGCATCACACACCTGAAGAGGGCCTTCTCAGCATCAAGAATTTGAAGGGTAGAAGAGGGGCACTTGGCCAGACTTGTGAGACTGCCAGCATGAGATATTAAACGAGCTCCAACAATTTCACCAATCAGTGAAAGACCGAACGATGGTGAACAACTTCCTCAACTGGTCCGGGAGAATCGGAGCTCGTTTGGATGGCGATAACTGCTTCGGAAGTTGGAATGGACCCGAAAACAAGTATTCCACAATTCCTTCGTTTTTACCCTTTCATGTATGATCCTGGGTACGTAATAAAGTCTGTGCTACATATAACATGTGGTATCAGAGCGGTTACGTGATCGGGTTGACGGAAAATGAAGGTTTTTCGGTTTCCATTCATTACAGTTTTCTTCACTTTTTTGATTCGTTTTTCAATTTTTTTACGTAAATAATTGCATAAAAGTAGTTTTCATAAGGTTAGCTACGAAAAACGGGTCGAAAACAGGCCAAACGAAACGAAAAACCAACTTGGGGCACCGCAGGAAGGGGGATGCGTGTGGCAAGTGCGACGCACGCGCCTCACGCGGCGTGCGCTCCCATAGGCATCGAACCACGGGCGCGTGCGTGACACGCGCCAAAACCAGCGCGACACGTGGACCGTCCGATCCGGGACACGTTTCGGCGCGTGAAACGCACGCGCCACATAGTAGAGGCGCATATGCACGTGGCTGGTTTCATACCAAGTTGCTAGTGCGCGCGTCTGCGCGCAAGCGTTGACGTGGGCGGCCATGTCGGTCGGCTGACGTTAGTACGGCCTTGCCACCAAAAAAAAGAGGAAAATTTTCAAAATTCCCTTAAAGGTTCCCCGGGTCCTTTTGGGTCAGTTTCCGGGTCCGGGAAAATTTTTAAAGTAGTTTTTAAATTTTTCTGGATTTATTACGTTAGTAATTCCATTCCGGAAAAGTTTTAAAACTTATCAAAGCTAATTTTGAGTGTATTCGTACTTCAAACAGCACATGAGGGAAACACTTAAGGTTTAATGTCTCGTGCAGTACGTTTGGTATCCGAAAGTATGATAAACACTTCTATTGAGATATTTTGTTTTTCTAAATTCTCAAATAAAGTTTAAAGACAATGTTTTTAGTGTGAATATGTAATTAATTGATTGTGAATCTGGTTTCTTCATTTATGACTGATTTTCACATACACTATGCCCATATAGAATGTGAGGATGACATAAAGTTGTATCCCTTGTGTGTGTGGACTTTCTAAGGTACTGATGATAATGTAGTCACCAAAGTGGCCTTTTAAGTCAGTATTTTAGATTAATCTTCTAACATGTTTAGGGATGTCTCTGACCTTATGTTTGGTTATTCTGCCCAAAGATGTTAACCTTACATAATGTTTTGAGATGTTCATAAAGGCATTTGATAGAGGAAAGCCGTTGCTTAAATGGTCTATTCACCCAAATGTGGTAATATCATGAGAGTTGATGGTTTGTACTCTGATCGCTTTTATGTGAGAATCTGATTGCATATATTATGTATTCAGCCCAAAGGTGTTTCATAATAAGTGTGATTAGATTCTCAGAAGAGATACTTTAATGCTTTGAATATCATTGTTATCCTGCATGTATATTGTTTTAACATTGTCTTTTCTATTCTTCAGTCACCTTCTCAGTCAACAATAATGTTGTCACCATTGAAACCTTGAACGGTTTCAACTTCAAGAAGTGGAAGAAGG
>JAOTBA010000007.1:22077880-22092470 GCA_025629845.1 Erythroxylum squamatum
TTGTTTGGATAGTTAACCCTTACCACTTATAAACCCTTTAACATTTTCATGTCTAGGCAATATGGGACACTCTAACAGGAAGTAGTCATTGAAATGATAATGTGGACATGTGATACTAAGCCGTTCTCTGTAAATTTTTGCTTACGGTTGATAATTAGTGATTCATATTCACTCAGAATGTCAATATGTGTAATGCTTCCAAAAAAATTCAGAAACCAAAATTATCCAAATATTTCTCAATGCATACCATTAATCATCATATTCCTCGTTAGTTCCAAAAGAGAGGATTGTTTGTTAGATACAAAAGTATTCTCAATAACATAACTACCAAAGCTATTACATTTAAAAATATATACAGTCAAAAAATTTACACAATTAAACTGCTAGACCCCACCTATTCTCCACTCTGTCAATCATATACACTAGGGTTATCGACAATCATTAGATCTCCTAAAAAAAATAATGGCAAGAGGTGAGTTGCCAACTCAGTGAGGATAACAGACTTTACACTTAAAATCAAATAACTAAACAATTAATTATAACACTTAGTCAACTGATTAAATCATACATATAATACATATATACACAACAATTCTCAGTCTAATCCAACAGTTAACAAACATCTTAAAAATTTCACTAAATGATGATTACACAAATATTAATTTCAACTGCCATTTATGTCTTATTCCATTATTTAATTGAATTGCTTGAGCCCAGCTTAACCTAGCAGGCGTACACCCAAGGATCTGCCGGCTCATCTCACCTTAATCTCTCATCAGTGGAAATATAATTAAATGTATAAATATTGGCACAGGATACCTCGATTTTTCAATCTTCACCTTGATATAACTCCAGTGCCTAGTCATCAACACAGGATATCCCTGGGACTCAAGATATCATGGTACCACTATGATACCTAGTTATCGGCACAGGACATCCCCGAGACTCAGGATGTCCCAGTATCTGCTCCACAAACAGATACTTAGCCACCACTCACTCGTATCGACTTAACCTATCCATCTAAGACCATTGAATGTAGCCTATCTTAGGTAAGCCACCGATTCTCGATTTTTACTAATTATTCACAACTTATTATCCACTAGTCTCTATTTAATTAACACATTTCCCGTCAACTTAACAAGCAATACACCTCAAAAAACATAACCAAAGATAACAACTAAACACCTTAAACTACATTAATTATTTGATAATTAAAGTAAAAATAATTCATGTATGTAAGTGTTAATCATTAATTAAATTAATGACTAATTCAAAATATAATTTATTAATAACAAAACGGTACTTAATTTTAAAAATAAAGTCCAAGGTTATCCTTACCTCGGTTTCAAACTTAACTAATTGACAGTCTAAATTACTCCTTAATCAGACCTTCAGACCTAAAATTTATAAAATTCTATTAGACTAATTTACGAAAAATTTCTAACCCAATTACACTTAATAATCCAACATTATTCTTTCTTCTAAATTATTCTTAATTATAAAAATAATATCCTTAACTAATTAAAAGTCTCATTTTACCCTCATCCATTTCAATTAATACCAAAAATGCCTTTCTTGCAACTAAATTCCATATTTACCCGTCACGTTTTTGCATTCCCTATTCTGCCCCTACATGCATCTTAAATTTTCAAAAGATGCCATTGCCTTCACCCTCTCCTCTTCTTCTCTCTACTATTCTTTTATCAATTTTCCAGCCACATATTCTCCCTTTTTATTCCTTCATGCAACTTCAGTGATTGTCTCAATCAACCACAACATGCAATCCAACTATAAACTAGTGCAGGATGATCAAAATTCACAAATAAAATGACATAATAGTTGTTGGAATATTTACTTAAGTGTAAGGCACTATGAGGTTGTCAAACTCCAAAATTCCCTCTAATTTATGTAAAACAAAAAAAATAAGGAAACTTATAAGGAAAGAGTTACATGCAGATGAAATAGTGTGTTTTCAGACAAACTTAGCAGTTGGAAATTTGAGAGAAAAGTGAAGAAGAATGTGATTTTCGTATATGCTATACTAATTTCCAGATTCTGGTTTTTTTATACATATTTAAAGGTTGTGGGTTGGGCTAGGCTATAGGTAAGTTATATTAATGAACGGGCTTTACATATCTCCCCCTATTAAAAGAATTTCATCTTCAAAATTAAATTACTTACTTGAGGATCCAAATAAATGAAGATACTGATGTCAAACTTCATCCTCTACCTCCCAAGTAGCCTATCTTGGAGAACGATGATGACTTCATAAAAATTGCACCATCGAAATCTCTCGTCTCTTTAATTTTCGAATTGGTCTGTCTAATATCTCTCCTAGCTCCTCCTTATAACTCATATCATTTGTAACTTCAATCTCAGGCCTTGATACAACATGACTAGAATCTGATCGGTACCGTCTCAACATTGACACATAGAATACATCATGAATCTGTGATAACTCTAGTGGTAATGCTAATCTATAAGCTAATAGCCCTGTTGTACAATTTCATATGGCTCAATATATCTCGGACTCAACTTCCCTCTCTTACCAAACGTCAGAATTCCCCTCCAAGGTGATACCCGAAGAAATAACATATCTCCAACATTGTACTCCATCTCCGACAATGTTGATCATCATATTTCTTTTGCCAATCTTGAGCTGCCTTCAAACAATGCCTTACCACCTTTATTTTCTCCATTGTCTTTTTAACCAACTCTTGGCCCTCTAATAATTTGGGTCCCTTTATATCCCAACATATCGGATCTCTACACTGCCTGCCATATAATGCCTCAAATGGTGCCATACCGATGCTAAAGTGATAATTATTGTTATACGCAAACTCCATCAAAGGTAAATATCTATCCTAATCGCCCTTAAAGTTCAACACATAAGCTCTCATCATATCCTCCAATGTCTGAATCGTATGTTTCGACTGTTCATTTGATTGAGGCTGAAATGCAGTACTCAAATTCAATCTAGTCCCCAAAGCTGTCTGTAAACTCCTCCAAAATTGAGAAGTAAATTGTAATCTCGATTTGATACAACAGACACTGGAACCCCATGTAATCTCACAATCTCATCAACATATAACTTGGCAAGCTTGTCCAATGAGTCTGTCCGTTGTACAAGTAAGAAATAAGTTGATTTAGTCAGCTAATCCACAATCACCCAAACTGAATCATATGTCTAGTCGTCTTAATTTCCCTATTAAGGCCTGATGCTCTGCCTTAACCTGCTAACAGATCAAACACCTCGACACAAACTCTGCTACTTCTTTCTTCATTGTTGGCCACCAGTAATAAGGTCTTAAGTTTCGATTCATTTTCGTAGTATCAGGATGCATAGCACATGATGCATTATGTGCTTCCTTCAAAATATCCTCTCGTAATCCATCTACATCTGATACACAAACTCACCTCCCAATCACCAATGCTCCATTTGCTCTTACTAAAAAGTTAGTCCCCCTAATATGTTGCACTTACTCCCTCTTCTGCATCAGATAGGAATCTCTAGCTTGTGCCTCTCTGATCCTATCTCCCAAATCTGGTTAGATCTGTAATGTCGCCAATAAACCACTCAAATAATCAAGCTCCATTTTCATATCCAATGCCCTCAACTCCACTAATGGCATCATAATGTGTCCACTCAAACTAGTCATTACGCTAGAGATTTTCCTACTCAAAGCGTATTAGCCTTCCTTGGATGGTAATCAATTATCATAATCCTTCAGCAGCTTAATCCATCTTCTCTACCTTAAGTGTAACTCCTTCTGAGTTAAAAATATACTTGAGGCTTTTGTGATATGTAAGGATTTAGAATGTATCTCCATACAAATAATATCTCTAAATCTTAAGAGCATGCACAATCGCCGCTAACTCCAGATCATGGGTGGGAAAATTCAACTCATGCGATCTTAACTGACGAGAGGCATAAGCTATCACCTTTCCATGTTACATTAGTACACACCCCAAACCTATCCTCGAAGCATCAGTATATACCTCAAAACCTCCACCACCCGTTGGTAACACAAAAATTAGGTTGGAAGTTAATCTCTGCTTAAGCTCCTCAAAACTCTCCTGAAACTGATCGGTCCACTCAAACTGAACTTTTTTATTCAACAATTTGGTTAATGGGCTAGTTATTATCGAAATCCCTCTACAAATCTCCGATAATCCCCAACAAGTCCTACAAAACTCCTTATGTTTGATATATTTCTTGGCAATTCCCACTCCGTAATTACCTTTACCTTAGCAGGATCAGGCATCACTCCCTCTCAAGACACCACGTGTCCAAGGAAAACTACTCACTCCATCCAAAACTCACACTTACTCAACTTCGCATACAACTATCTCTCCTTTAGAATCTGTAACACAATCCTCGAATGTTGCTCGTGCTCCACCTTACTCCTCAAATACACCAATATTTCATCATTGAACACTATCACAAACTGATCTAGATACTCTTGAAAAGTCCTGTTCATCAATGCCATGAATATAGCTGGTGCATTAGTCAACCCGAAAGGCATCACTAGGAACTTATAATGGCCATACCGAGTAAGAAAAGCTATCTTGGGAATACTTGACTTAGCTATCCTCAACTTTCGGTATCCCGATCTCAAGTCAATCTCGGAAAATATAACAGCTCCCCTCAGTTGATCCAAAAGATCGTTTATCCTCGGCAACAGATACATATTCTTTACTGTCACCCTGTTTACCTACCAGTAATTCATGCATAGTCCCATACTGCCATCCTTTTTCTTCACAAACAACACTGGAGCTCCCCAGGGTGATGTGGTTGGTCTAATAAAGCCCTTTTCTAACAATTCCTTTAACTCCCTTTTTAACTCACTTAACTCAACAGTAGCCATCCTGTAAGGTGCAATGGAAATCGGTGCCGCTCCAGACACAGTCTTAATGGTGAAATATATCTCTCGTTGAGGCGGTAAACCTGGTAAATCATTTAAGAATATGTCCGAAAATTCCCTTACCACAGGAATAACCTCTAATCTAGGACTCACCTCCCTTGTATCTATAATATGAGTAAGATATGCCTCACACATATCCAATATCAACCGTTTAATAGTCACGACCGAGATCACACATGGTGGAACCACTTTGCGATCCCCCACAAATATCACTTTCGAGTTACCTGAAGACTCTATCATCACCTCCCTTGCATAACAATCTATTATATCTCGATGTTGTGCCAACCAATCCATCTCAAGAATCACATCAAAATCCCTTAAATCCATTACTATCAAGTCAGTTGGTAGTTCCACTCCGCCAATCCTCACTGACATTTCCCTTCCTACACTATTTACTACCACACAGTCTCCTACTAGCAACAACACTCTTAGGTCATATCCTAAAGGACTAACCTCCCCCGAAACTCTAGAGGCAAACTCTAAAGAAATTTTAGAGTGTGTAGATCTTGGGTCTACTAACATATAAGCGTTAATATCAAATAATGAAATCATACCAGAAATAACATCATTGGCTGGAGGTGCCTCCTCCCTCGTCATGTGGTATATCCTCACTTGAGTTTGACTCTAAGCCAAAGATGTCTCATAAGTACCCATACCCACTGCTGATCCATGTCCAACTCCTCTACCACCACCTCTGCTGCTAGTTCTATCTAACCCTCTGACTGAACCAAAGACACCACTCTGAAGCTGTACTGTCTCCTCTGCCCTCACTCCTGAACTCCTCCCTACTGTCAAACAACTCCTCTATAAATGCTCCTGCTCTCCACAAATATAGCATACCTGACTGATCCTAGTAAGCCCCTAACATTGTCCTCTCTAAATCTCCGCAGGTGGCACAACTCGAATATCCTCCAACTCCTCTATCAAAAGATCCTTTGAACCTCTGATTAGCCCCTCTTTCAGATCCAACTGATGGTGCACGGGCAGTGCTATGCTGTCTTGAATCCTTACCAACTCCTCCACTAGACCTGTAGAAACTACCACGCCAGCTCAGTGTGGCATTAGCTCTCCTAGATCCCCCAGCACCAATAGACCATGAATGAGTAGCTCTCCTCTTAATAGACGGACTCCCCTCTCCATGATGACTCTCCGATCGCCTCTTTAACCCTCTCCCCCTTATACCTTGTTCTATTACATCCTTCACTCTAAGTGCAATCTCTAGTAACTTCTTGAAGTTAGAAGTAGCAGCTTCCTATCCCAAACGAATATCTTTCCTCAGACCCTGCTCAGTCTTCGGATTTGCCACAACCTCCAATGCATACTTAGACATGGCTGCAAAGCGAGCCTCATAATCTGCCACTGACATCTCCTCTGTCATGAACTCCATCTTCTTTCGATCCCGATATATCCATGGAGTGTATTTATCTCTGAATTCTCTCTTGAACTCCTACCAAGTCATCTCTCGGGTCTTATAGGATCTCTTCACTGACTTCAACCAAGTCAGTGCATTGCCCTGGAATAAGGAAACAATGTACTGCAACCTTCTTTTTGAGGTATACTCCAGACGATCTAAAATTATCCCTGTCTACTCCCACTATGCCTCATCCTCCTCAGGGTCAGTAGTATCTCGAAACTCTACTGCACCCATCTTCCAGATCAGCTCATAGTTGCGATCCACCCCAAAATCACCTCAGGCTGGAGTCGTAGTAATAGCCTATTGCATCATCTAAAAGAACTGCATCATCTGCAGTGGCATTGACAAGTCTCCTCCTACCTTATTTGCTTGAGCATCCCCTTGATCCGGCATATTCAGAGGACAGATCAAACTCCTCGATTCCCCAGGTGACTCAGGGCCAACATTATCCTCTCTTGAAGCCATCCCAAAAGAGATAAGAACACATCATTAGTTTTTTTAACCTAATACGTCCCTAGAAATGTAAACCCGCTCTGATACCACCCAATATAACGCTCCCAAAAAGAAATTCAGAAACTACAATTATCTAAATATTTTCCAAAGCATACCATTAATCATCAAATTCCTTATTAGTTCCAAAAGAGAGGATTGTTTGTCATATATAAAAGTATTCTACATAACACAACTATCGGAGCTGTCACATTCAAACATATATGCAGTCAAAAGTTTTACACAATTAAACCTATTATCCACTCTGTCAATCACGTACACTGGGGTTATCGGCAATTACCGGATCTCCAAAAAAAAAGGGGCAAGAGGTGAGCTACCAACTCAGTGAGGATAACCAACCTTACCCTTAAAACCAAGTGACTCAATAATTAATTATAACATTTAGTCAACCGATTAAATCATATATAGAATACGTATACACCCAACAATCCTTAGTCTAATCCAACAATTAACAAACATCTCAAAAATTTCACCAAATGATGATTGCACACATATTTATTTCAACTATCATTTATGTTTTATTCCAATATTTAACTGAATTATTTGGGCCCAACTTAACCTAGTAGGCGTACACCCAATGGTCTGTCGGCTTAAATGTATAAATATCGGCACAAGATATCTCGATTTATCAATCTTCATCCCGGTACTACTCCAGTACCTAGCCATCAACACAAGATATCCCCTGAACTCAGGATATCCTGGTACCATTTTGGTACCTAATCATTAGCATAGGACATCCCCGGGGCTCAGGATGCCTCGATATCTGCTCCACAAATAGATACCTAGCCGTTACTCACTCATATCGACTCAACCTATCCATCTAAGATCATTGAATGGAGCCTATCCTAGGCAAGCCACCGATTCTCAATTTTCACCAATTATTCATAACTTATTATCCACTAGTCTCTGTTTAATTAACACATTTCCCGTCAACTTAACAAGAAATACACCTCAAAAAACGTAACAAAATATAACAATGATACACCTTAAACTACATTAATTTAAAGTAAATATAATTCATGTATATAAGAATTAATCATTAATTAAATTAATGACTAATTCAAAATATAATTTATTAATAACGAAATGGTACTTAATTTTAAAAGTAAAGTCCGAGGTTATCCTTACCTCGGTTTCGAACTCAACTAATTGACAGTCCAAATTACTCCTTAATCGGACCTTCAGACCTAAAATTTACAAAATTCTGTTAGGCTAATTTATGAAAAATTTCTAACCCAATTACACTTAATAATCCAACATCTCTCTTCCAATTTATTCTTAATTATAAAAATAATGTCCTTACCAACCTAACCCCATAATTACTAAAATATCCTTAACTAATTAAAAGTCCCATTTTACCCTCATCCATTTCAATTAATACCAAAAATTCCCATCTTGCAACTAAATTCCAAATTTACCCTTCATTTTTTTGTATTTCCTATTCTGCCCCTATATGCAACTTAAATTTTCAAAAGATGTCATTGCCTTCACCCTCTCCTCTTCTTCTCACTACTCTTCTTTTATCAATTTTCCAGCCACATTTTCTCCCTTTTTATCCCTTCATGCAACTTCAATTATTGTCCCAATCAACCACAACATGCAATCCAACCATAAACTAGTATAGGATGATAAAAAATCACAAATAAAATCACATAATAGTTGCTGAAATTTTTACGTAAGTGTAAGGCACTATGGGATTGTCATCCTCCACGACTCCCTCCAATTTCCGCAAAACAAACAAAATGAGGAAACTTATGATGAAAAAGTTACATGTAGATGAAAGAGCGTGTTTTTAGACACACTTACGAGCTGGAAATTTGAGAAAAAAGTGATGAAGAAGGTGATTTTCATATGTGCGATACTAATTTCCAGATTCTGGTTTTTTTATACATGTTTAAAGGTTGCAGGTTAGGTTGGCCTGTGGGTAAGTTATATTAATGAATGGGCTTTACAATATATCTTGAATATAACAGTAACTTTTGTTTTCTTCTACTTTATGTTGGTTATGTGAATGTAAAATCATTGGCATGTTCATAAGATCTTCAGAAATTGCAGTTTTTAAGAAAAAATTCTAAGTTCACATTGCCTAAACCATATACTTAATTCTGTGTATCTTTAGCTATGTTCTATTTCTTCTTCTTGCTGGGAGATTCCTGCACATTTCCATCTTGGAAGATGAAGAATGTGACAGCTATAAAGCAAGAAATTCCCCTGTTAAATCACTTCCTTTACTTTACGGGTGGAGAATTCTCTTTGAAGACAGGCCACTGAAGCTTCTTGGATTGTTGCACCAGCGAATTGGGGTCGCATGGCTTTGCTTGAGTTAGATGACATACTAGGGTTAAAAATATATACCTACTTATAGTTTAATAAATTTTAGAAAAGATAGCTCTTTAATCTTTGAAATTTTGAAAAAAAAAACTCCTTTTAATTTTCAAGTTTCTAAAAACAATTCTTCTTTTAAACTTCAGTTAAAAATAACGAAGAAATATATACGATATGAACATCAGTAGCAATCTAACTCAACTTTTAAATTCAATTTAAACCAATTAAATTTGACTTAAATTAATAATTTAAAATAGTTATAATAAATTATTATTTTGAGTTGGATTTAATTAATTCAATTCAAGTTTAAGAATTAAGTTAAATCGTCGTAAGCAACATTTGATTAGTACAAGTATGATATTTATATCTTGTATATTTCGCCGTTATTTTTTTACTAACATTTAAAAAGAGGTTTAGATCTTTTCCTATATATCAAAATAGCAACTGAATGAAACGATTGGTGTTAGAAAACATCAATGAGGTGAGTCTTGAAGGGATAGGAATAAGTGGCTACATGTTTGATAAGGAGAAAACGGTGGGCTTGTTCTCTTCATCAAACTGTTTTCGATGGTTTTGCTCTGCATGTAAAAGGATGATCCCATTCATTAGTCATCAACACACTATTAGAATTGACTATGAACCTTATCTCTTAATGCTTGAGTTTAAACTTGACAAAAGGTTTCAAATTCCAACCTGATTAAGATTAAACATCTCTGTTCAATTTCAATAAATGTATCTGATCTGTTGATTCCAAGTTGTGTCGACCTAATTGAACTTATAAAAGTTGATCATATGAGTGTTGCCCAAAGTTAATATAAACTGGACTCCATGGCGAGAAATTACCTCTTTAACACTGCTCGATCTCAAGCCTGACTCGGCCCGACACAAATTTTTTTAATTAAAAATACAAAAAAAAATGACGTCGTTTTATTTATAAGAATCAAACATCGTATCTAGTAAGACTTGGGTAGCTCGAGTCAGAATTCGAGCCTAACCCAAGGCTCCAATTTTTGAAAAAGCGAGCCCGAGGCCATATCAATCCAAGCCTAGATTTTTAACTTCATATCGAGCTGGGCTAGGCCCGGTCCCAATTACCATCTTTAACTTAGACCCAACAGCTATAATATAAGGCACGGTCAAGGCCAGACTTGGCTGCCATCTATAACTTAGAACCAAAAGTTATAAAATAGGGTATAGTCCCCATCCAACCCATTTTAATTTAAGAGCAAATAAGTTAAGCTATAACGTTCAATTACTAAATTAATATAAATTAAGTTGACAGTTTAATTATTAGAATTAATAAATCTTTTAATAATGGTTTAGGTTTGGCAATATTACACCTAGTTCAAAAATCAAAAGTATTAAAGGCTCAATCTAACCACTATAACAACTAACGTATAACTAACTAAAACATTTTGGGCCATAGATTTAAAATTTTGAAGATTAACACTCACATGCCACTTGATTCATTATCCGTTATTTAAGTTAATTAGGCAGTTTTTGACCGTTGTCCGTTATTCTCAACAACCATGTCTGAACTTGACCGCGTTTGCTCACTTTCTTCTTACCTTCCTCTTAGAGTTGTGTAAGATGCTTCCTATCATTATTTCTTAAATTATGGTCCTCCACCCGTTTTCAACACTCAATTTCTCCGATTTGAAGTTTCAACCTGAGTTTCTGCGTTAAAAACAAGTTGATAAAGAATCTAGAAAGCAGAAAACACGGGCTCATCACTAGTATATATGCCTAGAGATTGCTCGTAAGCTAGCTAACATATCAACCTTGAAGTCTCCAAAAAACAGCAGTGCCCAGTACTTGTTACACTCTTGTTGTCACCTAGAACATTAGGCACATTCTTGGGTTGAGATAAAGACTGAATCCTTGGAGTTGTTAGAGGATGAAAGTAGGAGAATTAGACGTCGTGTTCAAACACCTTGACGAGAACGGTGATGGGAAGGTTTCGCCGGGGGAGTTAAGCCGCCGTATAGGGTTGTTTGGGGGAAGGGAGTTGTGTATTAAAGAGGCGGAGATGGTGGTTGGCTTGTGGGACTCCGATGGAGATGGTTTCTTGGGGCCAGAGGACGTTGCTGGTCTTATGGAGGCCGGAGGAGAAGAAGAGAAGTTGAGAGATCTAAGAGAGGCTTTCGGGATATATGATACTGAGAATTCTGGTTTCATCACTCCCAAGAACTTGAAGAGGATGCTCAGTAAACTGGGTGACTCCAAATCCATTTGGGAGTGTAAAGTTATGATAAGTCGGTTTGATCTGAACGGTGATGGTGTTCTGAGCTTTGAAGAATTCAGAATCATGATGCAGTAACTGGGCTCTCTCGTTCTTTGTGTAAATACATATTGTTCTTATCAAATTACAATTACTTATTAAATTGAATTTTTCATGGCCCTTATTGTTTGAATTTCCAACAAAATGTGCCATAATTAATTGTTAAATTTATGTTTTAGTTGTAACTTTTGAATTAATCAAATTAGGTTACTAATTATATATGTGTTAGATCTAACAAAAAGTTTTAGGATATGATATGGTGGATATGGGATTAAGTATTCGGAAACACCATCTCGATTATGTAGGGATAAGTTGCGTATTATTAGATTTCTACGAATCCCATATTTCATCGGGACTATCGTTGGATGTTGCTGTAGGGTAAAATTTTAAACATTTAAAATTAAGAATTAATTTGGAGTGCTCATCAAATAAAATTTTCTTTTACAAATATGAAAATATAATTCATATGCTTAATAATTTTTATTTTAAAATATATTATATATTTTACACATAAAATAAAACTCTATAACAACCTTAGAGTTTGCAATTTTTATAGAAATAAAATTGATATTTTATAAAGGATAAAATCGGTATTTTAATTAAATTTCATCTTATTAGACAGAAGGTTACTTTATTGCCAGCAAAAGAAATATGCCAAAATTCATTAATACATATTACATTAATCACTTGCCGCCTTATTGCTTTGATAGTGCCAACGGTCAAAATGCTCTTAATTTGTCAGCATATTATTTCTGGTAGCTGTTGTAATTTGGCCAAAACCGGATGTGGAAAAAGAAAAATTTTAGTGGTTATTATTTGGTTATTATTAATAGTTATTATTATTATTATTATTATTATTATTATTATTATTATTATTATAAATAATTTTTATAAAATAGTTTTTAGGGTAAAAAATACAAACTTCTTTTTCAATTTAAGAAATCTTAGAAAAATTCATTGATCTTTAAAATTATTGAAAAATATTTTTAGATTTTAATTTTTCAAAAAGAAACTCTTTTTTAATTTCGGTTAAAAAATGATAAAATACATATATTTTGAATATCAAACATGGACTAATGAAATATTATTTACACTACGATTCTACTCAACTCTTAAATTTGAACCGAGCTACTTAAATTAGATTCAATTTAATAAATTATTATAATGATCATAATTTGTTAATATAAAATATTGGGTCTTATCTAAGCATCAATAGTACTTAATTAGAAGTAATAGTAATTATAAGTAAAGTTTTATTAAAATTATAATCTTATTTTAATTAAATTATTAAAATGTCCAAAACTACTATAAATAGGCTTTGACTCTAAGGTAGTTAACAATTTTTGCTTAACCCTCCCTACAATAATTGTTATAAGCAATAATTGTTAGAGCTCTCCCAACTTGTTATGTGCATACCGGTAGAGACCGGATATGTGTATAACTATGGTGGTTGAGATTAACCAATTTTAGAAACGGTTTGAAGGAAACAAAAGGATCAAGTTTCAGAATAAAGTACGAATTATGATTAATGTTTTATTTATTTTTTATGTTAATCATCTTGGCTTTTAGAAAACCATACAAACTGGTTTTCTAATTATTCCACAGCAAATGTGATTAGATCTCTCCCCAGTGTTTTAACAAATATAAACTAACATGTAATTGTGTTTCAATTCATGCTTCCATTGAATGTAAGAGTTAAAGCTATAATCAAACACAAATTATAAGTGACTGCATTGAATGTAAGTGACTGTCAACATGTACAAATTGGAAAATGACCTATGTGACCATGTAAGATCAAACAATCCTGTTTCCTTATCATACATGACCGTGTAGGTAACTACAAATGTGTACGGGTAGATGTTAAGAGTCGAAGCCATACACAATTGTTTGGAACACACATGCCCATATCTCAAGTATACACGACCGTGTAAATGGATTGTGTGATTAACTGAGATCATGTACATCCATGATTCTTTAACAATTGGTTGGGACACAGTCACGTACATGGCTGTATAATTGACCTTGTTTGGTTATAAAACCCTTTTTTTTTTTTTGTATAAAGTGGGAAATGATGGGGTCATTGGAAAAAGTGAAAAAAACGTCAAAAGAGAGAGGAAAAAAAAGAGTGCAAGTCAGCCAAGAGGTCTTTCTTATTCTATAATTGGTAATTTTAGTTGCTTGTTATTTTTGAATGTTTGTTTCAGGATTAGATTAACAGTATTTGTGATTTAGGGTTTTTGTGATTAATACTAAAATTTAGTAGGATACCTTATAGCCGTTTTGTAATATAGTTATGAGCAAGGATTAATAGCTTACAAACTTTAAATTCTTGTAATTTTCTACTTATTGGTGGGGTTTTTTTTTTCGTATAATAGCTTACAAACTTTGAACTCTTGTAATTTTCTATTTATTGGTGGGCTTTTTTTTTACGTATATATAGTGTTCGATTTATTTTCTTGTTATATATATCTATATATATATATATATATATATTGGGTTGTTTGTTCTTGTAATTGTGTCTCTTGAGATTTGTGAATTGCTCTTGATTGATGTTGTACGAATTGTGATTAATGAAAGACATTTAGGGATCGAGAATTATTTACATCATACCTGTATCCATGATTATTTGTAAGATGTTGATGTTCTTGATATAAGTTTATTCCCTTTCTTCCTTTCCTTCTTTAATGTGTTTCTGCAATGGTTCAGAAATACTTCGATTACCCATATAAGTTTGTGTTTCTAAAAGTTATATACTCATTTACCAACCATCATGTTGGTTCACCAACCATTATGTTGGTTCACGTATGAAAGAGAGAGGGAAAGGGTCTTTGACCCATTTGAGTTCCATCATTTAATACCCAATAACTGTTATTGTAACATCCCACTACAGATGGGAAGGGTAAAATGGTAATTTGGGACCGGTTATGAGTGTGTTTATGTATCTCGACATGATCATGCATAGTTTGGCCTCTATATATATATGAATGGCAATTTTTGCACATGTACATGACTGTACATGCATTCATGACATTTCCCGGCATATGTGTCTAGAAATGTGATTTTTGTGAAAAATGTGATATTTGTGTTTAAAAAATTAATTGGAATGGATTTTTGTGAGTTTTACATTTTTGGGAA
>JAOTBA010000007.1:22151845-22176045 GCA_025629845.1 Erythroxylum squamatum
ATAAAGTTTTGCTAGAACAAAAAACGAGGGATGTCCTAACCGCCTATGCCACTGTAGAATTTCCTTATTAATCACATTATTTCCAAAAGACACTTGATGTGCAACTGCCAGACGCTCTTCTTCCAAGACATATAAGCCATCCTGCAGTCTACCAGTTCCAATCCTCTGCCCTGTGTGAAGATCCTGAAGAACACAATAGTCAGGAAAAAATTCAACTTTGCAATTAAGGTCCTTAGTGATGGAATGGACAGAGAGAAGATTAATAGGAAAATGGGGTACGTGAGGTACTGAGGATAGGGTAATATTGGGAGTACAGTTAACAAAACCTGTACCAGATACGGAAGTAAAAGACCCATCTGCTATTCTAACATTATCTCTGTTGTTTCCATGAGAGTATGTCAAAAAATTCTTTTGAGAGCCTGTCATATGTCTGTTAGCTCCAGAGTCTATAATCTAAGGATTATCTTTAGAATTGTAGCGCTCAATACCTGATTTGGCAAGGTTTGATGCACCAACTGTGGAAGCAGAGCCTGCTTTTGAGAGAAGCTGTCTTAAAGCCTGAAGTTCCTCATTGGATAATCCTCCTGCTAATGATGTTTCGGACATTTCAGTTCCATCAGCCAAGTGAGCCTGACCCCTTACCACTGAGCCACCTCATTTTCCACGACTCTGATTAGGCCTTCCATGCAATTTCCAACAGGTTTCTCGGGTATGTCTTGATTTCTCACAGTAATCACAATGTAAGTGATCCTTATTAGATGAGATATTTGCAGGTTTCGCCTTTTCAATAGAACTTGCTACTAATCCTGCTTTCTCAACGATAGGTGTATGTAGCATAACATTTCACCTACTTTCTTCTTGTTGTACTAGAGAATGTGCGAGCTGAACAGAAGGGAAAGGGTCTTTTCCAAGTATTGTTCCTCGTATATGATCAAACTCTGGGTTAAGACCTGCTAAAAAATCAAATACCCGATCTTCTTCTATCATTTTCTGGAATCTAGTAGCGTCTTTTGAGCATTCTGCTTGAAAATCCTGATAGTAATCTAGTTTCTGCCACAACCCACATAACTCCGCAAAATACTGTGATACATTCATAACTCCTTGCTTCGTGTTGTGCAATTTATTATGAAGATCAAAAATTTGAGCTTTATTACCTATTTGAGAATAGGTCAGAGAAGCAACTTTCCATATCTTTGCTGCTGTGTCAAGTAGCAAGTATGTCCGAGCGATCTCCGGTTTCATTGAATTTATGAGCCAATACATGACGAGAGAATTCTCGGACTCCCACTGATTATAATCAGAAGTATTGACATCGAATCTCATACTGTCATCAGTAATGTAACCCTGCAATCCTCTAGCTTTGATGAACAACAAACAGTATCTTGACCAAGCAAGATAATTAGTTCCATCAAGTTTTACGGGACTAATTTGAAGTGAAGGATTATCGGAACTGGACATAATTACCTTCTTTCCCTCCATTTTTCTCCAGTATTAATCAGAATCTCCAATGAATAGAGTATGACCGAAAAACAACCTTTGTATGGGCTGAAAAAACTAGGAACAGAAAAATACCGAAGGAAGACTAGAGAGCAAGGGTACTGGCAGATGGGTGAATGTTGCGTGTGACACCCCCAGAGAAGAGGCAAGAGACCGGCGACTCCAATGGAGAAAGAACGGCGGCGAAACAGTGCCCGGAGGGTGGCGCGTGGCACTCACGCGCGGCGACGGCAGAGCGTCCTCGGTGGCGCGTGGAGGAGCGTGGCGTGGCGTCGGTGTTGGGCCTTTCACGGTGAGATTCGCCGGTCACAGTTGAAGGAGTCTAGGTGGGTGGTGAGACAAAAAACACAGTGATTTTAGGGCGAGTATACTCAGCCAAGTGTTCGTCCTTGTTTGGAACGAACAGCCAGAAAAACAGGTTGCCCTAAATCAGATAGGGCTCTGATACCATGATGAATATTGAAGATAATTTGTATTTCACTATATTTCTGTACATAAGAACAAGATCTAGCTAGGTTTATATACAAACTTCCTAGGCCTATTTAGGAAATAATCTAGCTATTAACTATAGGAAATCTCTCAATTATAGGAGAGATTATAGGAGCAATAATAACAATATTAATACAAGATCAAATCTAATATCTCTAGTCAACAGAATCAAAACAATCTCATCTATTCAGTATTGTATATTGATATTCTGTAATAATATGCTATTATAACTGAAATAAGGATCAGCCTATACGAGGGGTTGTACCTCCCAGACCATACTCTCAGTGCAGAATTCTCGCATAACCCTTTACATGTCATTCTCCTCCTTATATATCCCATCCTATCCCAATTATTAGGTGGCACCTGTCACTCATTTGTAACTAACTCATGTGCTAGGATTCTCCACCCTCTTCTTACGCCTACTATATACTAATGGCCTTCTAGCTTTATCAGTCTCTTCCTCCTCTGAAATCTCCTCTGTTGGTAATCCCAAAATGTACACCCCTACCCATATTGGTGAATTACAAACCATGTTTCCATCTTACCAACTCAATGGTAAAAACTACCTCCACTAGTCACAAATGGTTGACTTTCTTTAAGGGCAAGGGAAAGCTTTCTCACCTATTAGGACCTGCTCCTGCTGTTTCGAATCCCAAGTTTGAGGCCTGGGATATAGAGGATTCCTTAATCATGTCATGGCTTTGGAACTCTATAGAGCCAGACATTGGAAGTGCTTACATGTTCCTCTCATCTGCTAAGGAGATATGGGATGTTGTTACTCAATCTTATTCTAAGGTAAGTGATGCCTCTTTAATTTATGAGATCAAGACCAGAATCTCATCTATCAAGCAAGGTATGCACTCTATCACTGAATATTACAATCTAATGAAGAGTCTTTGGCTTGAGTTGGATCATTATCAGAATTTTAAAATGTGGTGCAGTGATGACTGTCAAATTACAAAAGTTTGTAGAAAGGGAAAGAATTTTTGAATTCTTAGCAGATCTTTATGTTGAATTTGACCAACTTCGGGTTCAAATACTTGGTAAATACCCTTTACCGTCTCTAAATGAGGCCTTCTCACTCATCTGGGCAGAAGAGAGCCAGAGAATTGTGATGTTGGAATCCAAATCTGCTGACAACTATGAAAACCAACAAAAAAGCCCTTAACCACCACCAACAGAATCCTTAAAATAAGGAAGTCATTTGGTGCAGTTTTTGTAAGAAGCCACGTCACACTAGAGAGACCTGCTGGAAGTTACATGGGAAGCCATAGAAAGCACGGAAAGAAGGGGCAAACAAGGATGGTTAGGACAAAGCCCACTTCACTGAACCTAAAACTCTAGAGATTATGATCAAAGCTAGATCAGAACCAAAAGGACTTAACTTAACAAAGAAGAGATAGAGCGCCTAAAGAGCATTCTGAATTCCCTGCAAGGTGCTGGTGCATCATGTTCATTATCCTAATTAGGTGATTTTTCTAATTTTCATGCTCTTAGTGCCTCATTAGTGTCTCATAGGGATTTTTGGGTTGTAGATTCAGGTGTTATAGACCATATGACTATCTCTCATCATTCTTTTATTTCTTATAGCCCCTGTCCTAGTAACAGAAAAGTTAAAGTTGCAGAGGGCTCTCTTACTACTGTTGCAGGTTAAGGAACCATTCCTTTGTCCTCTAAACTTCTCTTGAAAAGAGTACAACATATTCCAAAACTTTCGGCCAATCTTTTTTCCATTAAAAGATTTACCAGAGACTTGAATTGCTTTGCCATCTTTGATCCTAATTATTATGTATTTTAGGATTGGGAGACGGGGAAGATGATTGGGCATGCTAAGGAAAAGGATGGACTCTACCTTCTAGAGTCTAATGGTGGAGACAAAACCTCACATCCCTCCTTGACTTTCATGACTAGAGATACTCTTAACCCTATTTGGTTTCACCATTATTGTTTAGGTCATGCTTCTTTTAGTTTATTGAGAACCATGTTTCCTAATTGGTTTAAAAACAGTGATCCTAACAGTTTCCATTGTGATGTGTGTGAGTTTGCCAAACATTGTCGTACTTCCGTTCCTTTGAGCAATAATAAATCTGAATTTCCTTTTATTTTGATTCATTCTGATATATGGGGACCTTCAAGGATACCTAATGTGTTAGGAGCTAAATGGTTTGTTACCTTTATTGATGATTGCACAAGGGTCACATGGGTCTTTCTCATGAAAAACAAATCAAAGGTCAGTGAGATTTTTCCTAATTTCTTTCATATGATAAAAAACCAGTTTGGGGTGAGCATAAATGGGGTCAGGAGTGATAATGCTCGGGAATACTTTAATCAAACCTTATCTTCTTTCTTTCAACGTGAAGGCATTATCCATTTTTCATCTTGCGTTGACACATCTCAACAAAATGGGGTGGCTGAGCGTGAAGTAGACATTTACTTGAAGTCACTAAAGCATTATTATACCAAATGAATGTCCCTAAACACTATTGGGGAGAGGCTGTTTTAACTGGAATTCACGTGAAACGGATTGCCTTCATGACCTCTAGAGTTCAAAACAC
Source organism: Erythroxylum squamatum (assembly GCA_025629845.1). Lineage (NCBI taxonomy): Eukaryota > Viridiplantae > Streptophyta > Magnoliopsida > Malpighiales > Erythroxylaceae > Erythroxylum > Erythroxylum squamatum. The sequence continues at coordinate 22,156,387 of JAOTBA010000007.1, forward strand.
TAGTAGAAATGCCCCATAATTTCTTATCCATATAAATAGTCTAACTCCAAGGGTATTTGGATGTGTTAGTTTTGTTTTTTAGTTTTGTTCATATTTATGCTCACAATAGGGGCAAACTTGACCCACGAGCCCTAAAGTGCATCTCTGTTGGCTACTCTCCTACACAAAAAGGGTATAAATGTTTTCATCCTCCCTAACATGAATTCTTCATTTCCGAGGACGTGTCATTTGTTGAGAGTCAATCTTTCTTCTTTTATACTTATCTTCAGGGGGAGATGGGGAATTATGCGGAAGATAAGTATAGGGAGACTAACTTCTTACTTGATTTATCTTTCCCAAATACACAGACTAAGTCAGCCACTACTATCCCTACACCACCTAACCAATCTGACCAAAATAAGGTAGAAAGTGCCTAGTCAGATACCTCAAAAAATACTGCACCTATCCCTAACAAGCCTCTCTTAGTCTAGTCACGAAGGGATGCTGTCCAGTTCTTATCAGAACAGGCTCAAGGATCTCACCTGGAATCAAGTACTGAAATACAAAACCCTGAACTTGATGATTTGTATGCCACTATAGCTCTTAGGAAAGGCACACGAACATGCACTAAATACCCAATTTCACACTACACTTCACTTGACAAATGTTCTCCAAGCCATAAATCTTTTCTTACAAAAATAAATTCAAGCTCCACACCACAAACACTTGATGAGGCACTTAGGGATAGGAATTGGAAAAATGCCATGGATGATGAGATGAATGCATTAATCAAGAATCAAACATGGGAAATAGTGGATTCACCAAAAGAAAAAAAACCAATAGGATGTATCACGATTAAATATAAAGCAGATGGTTCATTGGAAAGATATAAAGCAAGGCTGGTAGCTAAGTGGCATACTCAAACTTATGGGGTTGATTATCTTAAAACTTTTGCCCCAATAGCAAAAATGAACACTGTACGTATACTGTTATCCTTGGCAGCTAATTTTGATTGGCATGTGCAGCAATTTGATGTAAAGAATGCCTTTTTACATGGTAATCTAAATGAAGAAGTGTACGTGAGAGCCCCTCCTGGATTTGAAGATAAGTTTGGGAATAGAGTATGCAAATTAAAGAAAGCCTTGTATGACCTTAAACAATCTCCTTGGGCATGGTTTGGGAGATTCACAAAGGATATGCTGGAAATGAAGTACAAGCAAAGTCAAGGAGATTACACTCTATTTATTAAATTCGTTGCAGAAAACAAAATGGCAGCCCTCATTGTTTGTGTGGATGACATCATAGTTACAGGTAATGATCTTGAAGAGATGAAACACCTCAAACTTAAACTTGCCCAAGAGTTTGAAATCAAAGATTTGGGAAAGTTGAAATATTTTTTGGGCATAGAAGTAGCTCGAAGAGGGAATTTTTCTATCCCAACGCAAGTATATTCTGGATCTTCTAGAAGAAACTGGAATGATAGGGTGCAAATCAATTGATACACCTATAGAACAGATCATAGACTAAGCGAGGCCAAAGATGATGAACCTGTTGACAGGGGGAGGTATCAAAGACTAGTGGGAAGACCAATTAATTTATCACATACCAGGCTTGACATAGCATATCTAGTAAGTGTAATTAGTCAGTTCATGCATGACCCTAAAAATGTCCATCTTCAAGCAGTGTATAGGATATTGAGATACCTTAAAACTACCCCTGGTAGAGGGATTATGTTTAAGGAAAATGACAATAAAATAGTTGAAGCTTATACAAATGCAGATTGGGCAGGTTTAAGCATTGATAGAAGGTCAACCACTGGGTACTGCACTATGTTTTTGGGCAATCTTATCACTTGGAGAACTAAGAACCAATCAATTGTGGCTAGATCAAGTGCTGAGGTAGAGTTTATAGCTATGGCTCACGGTATATGTGAGCTCTTGTGGATTCGTATCTTCCTGAATGATTTGAAAGTTAGGTGGCAAGGACCTATGAAGCTCTATTGTGATAATAAGTCAGCTATTAATATTGGTCACAACCCATTACAGCATGACAGAACTAAACACATTGAGATTGATTGGTACTTCATTAAAGAAAAATCGTAAAGTGGGCTTATTTGCACCTAATACGTTCCCACTGCCAAACAAATGGCATATGTATTGACTATAGGGGTTGGCAAATGCACAATTTCAAGATGTTATAAGCAAGTTGGGAATGCAAGACATCTATGCACCTACCAGCTTGAGGGGGAGTGATCAAAATCAAAATAGTGATTTCGAAGAAATTATTTCCTAATCATAAAATAGGAAACTAGAGGGTATCATGAATATTTACTTAATTTTAATTGGATATCAACTGGGTTCAAATAATATCTAATATCTTATATTGTCCTTATTTATTAACTATCTCATATTTAATTACAAAATTTCTAAAACTTTACAATTACTCTAATCAATCGTTCTTTATGCGTGACTTATTAGGTTTCTAAATATTTTAACAATGGATACAAATTATAACCTTAAATCATATTTAACATTAGATAACTTAAACTCTTTTAATTTATCTTAAACTCTCTAATTAAATAATTTATATCCATAGATTAAGATTGATGTCAATAACATGTCATGACCGTCTAAATATTAGAAATGTCAAAGTGATTTTGAGTAAACTTTTCGTGCATGAATATTTTGTATAATTCAATATTTCAATCACATAATGTTTCGATTAGACATAAAATATGGAATTATCATCTACTCTATTTGAGTCCAATCATGATAGTTTTTTTGTTATCATTAGTAATTGATTTTATTAATGAAATATGAAAACTATTTTGAAAGTTTCATTCCTCCTTAGCCAATGATTTTTCGAATAAATACTATTCGAGAATAACATAGCATTTTCCTTAATCACTTTAAGGTGATAAATCTTATATTGATCATTTAACTATATCTGTAAGTTCATCTTTTATCCAATAACTATTGATAGAGCTACCTTTGACTATGATAGGGTATACATACTACCAAAATATAGCAATCCCTGTATAAGATACTTTGGAGATCTCAATTCAAAAGATTACTTATACAATGAATTATACCAAGTTCATTAAAGAATTTACTAATCTAAATAATCATTTTCATAAAATAAAAAATGAATTATGTCTTAATTAGTAATTGATGCCATATTGGAACCTTTTTAACTCAAAATAATGTTATTTTAAGTAAAATATACCTTAACTAAGATTTACTTTAAAAGTTATTAATCATATAACTTTGAACTCAAATATCAAATTATTATAGAATAATTGCCATCACTATATTTTATAAGTATCAAATATCTCAAATACAGACACCTTTGGTATATTATCTGTGTAATTTGATTATAATAGGTAAATAATTTCTATATTAATTTCTATATATCTAATTCCTAAAATTAAATTATTACCTTTTCATTTCTTGAATTATCAATATCATGTTTCAAAAATTGAAAGTATGAATTTTTTGTTTCTTTATAGGTAGTGGATCGTTACATAAACTCACTAAAAAGTACAATTATACTCCCACTAACTTTCTCACAGACATGATAAATCTACAATCATCTCCAAAATAAATTCTTTTAATCCATCTTAGAAAGTGTATCTTTCAACATCTCGTAATACATCAAATATATCAATAAAGGCATTAGTTCTAATTGGATGTACTGTCATGAAATTTGAACTTTTTAGAACTTTATCTTACTCCCACTACTTATCTCAATGATTATTCTCCTATAAGTATTCATTGAAACAAATATTTTATTCATTAAAGACAAGATTATATCCAAATCTTTTGGATATTTCATAAAAATTTATTATCTAATTTATTTCTAAACTTATCAGATAATATAGGCATCAACTAAATATCACATCCTAAAATCATTAACTTCAACTCTTTTAAGGTTTTACCATTCTATATCTAATATGAAAAATAAATATTAAATCATATAATATCTCATATTTTATTTTCTTTCCTTACATAAATTCGTAATGTTATGAAATTTAGTTATTGAGGTATTTGTTGAGAATTTTATTCCCTATAAATAACTAAAAATTTTAAATCTCAATATATCGATATTATCAACGTATTTTAGTATTCTCAATGCTTAGTTTCAACTTATATTTAAACACTTTAAACTTTTAAAGTTTAAAATTAATATTTATTTAGTACATATGACTATATTATATAAATTCATTAGTAAATTTAATGCAATACAAGTACTTATCCTTTTATAAATTAATATCATTGCAACCAATATGGTTGGGTTGGTCGTGCTAGGCCCAAGTCCAACCCTAGAACGGCATGCAGGCCGATCGACCCGTTTCCAGACGATGACCTAACCCTAGCAGGTATTCACTATATAAGATCACTACCCCATCATGACGCAGGTATGAAAACCAGACCCTTAACACTCTCTATTCACAGCCGTCACATCAGACAAAAAGCAACAAAATTTTACAACAAAAGGTTAAGGCCGAACGACATAAAGATCGGTGGGTATGTTCTAAGAAAGGCCGAGGCGGCTGGGAAACATCCTGAAAGATCGGTCAGACATGGGAAGGACCCTATCAAGTGGTCAAACAAGCCGGACACGGCTCCTACATTTTGCGCGACACGAACGGCAAGATTCTACCGAGAATCTTGCCGAGGCCCTAGAATTCTCAAAACCTGAAGACATTTTACCAATAGATAAGCTTTACTTCAATTCATTTATTTTTTGTTTTGTACTTCATTATTGTTCATGCACCTATGCATGTAACTAGTGGGTACCTTTTTCCTGGCTTTTCCAGCCAAGTTTTTTAACGGCCCACGCCCTTATCATCATCAATAAAGGGTTTCAAACTTTTGGCAAAAAAAGTCTCACTAAGTTGGGATAAGGGAGAACATTCTATCGACTGGTTGTCATTAACATCGTTAGGCCAGGTTACCAAGATCGAATCTTGGAACCAGGCGATACCAAGAAAATAATCTTGGATCGCTCGGCCTCATCATCGTTCGGTCAGGTTACCAAGACCGGATCTTGAAACCAGGCGATACCAAGAAAATAATCTTGGATCGCTCGGCCTCATCATCGCTCGGCCAGGTTACCAAGACTAGATCTTGGAATCAGGCGGTACCAAGAAAACAATCTTGGATCGCTTAGCCTCATTATCGTTCGTCCAGGTTCCCAAGACCGGATCTTGGAACCAGGCGATACCAAGAAAACAATCTTGGATCGCTCGGCCTCATCATCGCTCGGCCTCATCATCGTTCGGCCAGGTTCCTTCGCATCGTTCAGCCGAATCTCACGACAGATCGACGTGTATCGAACGCACTCATTCGCTGCCTATTATTTGAAAAAACAGTCCCTTATACGAAACCAATGATAGTCTAATCTTAATAATAAGAAAGGTTCCATTTCCTTCTATACTTGTTCTGGTCATAAGCCCAACCAGATGAGCTTTGAAGGTCCTATCACATAAGTCACTTTGGCCCTTCGATAGGAGGAGAGGTACCGGCAGCTAGACCGGCAGGAGAAGTAACTTTAGAGGCCGACAAAGCAACCGAGGCAGGATCGGGGTCTGTAGGAGCAACCGGAGAGACACCCCCACGAGCTCGCTCCTCTTCCTCATCTGAACTTAGGTCCAGCAGCTCATCCGGTAATGTCTCTTCGTCCTTCTCAGCTATCTCCTTTACCTCCTCGAGTGAAAAGCTGAGCTCTAGGGGAAGCATTGGCTCGGCAAAATCCTCGAATGAAGGACCATCCGACCTATCAGTGACGAGAACGCTATGGCAATTTCTCAGGATGGAAAGAGCCAAATCGCAAGCAAATTCTTTGCATTCATCATTTAAAAACCGCTCTTTCCATCGTTTGATCACCTCAATCCTTTGCTCTTTGACAGAGCTCCGTAGTTCAAGCAATTTCCTCTCAGCGACTTCTCTCTGCAGCACCGCTTCTTGGCAGTCACGGAGGACTCTCAAATGGAGCTCTTTTTTCATATTCGCTTTGGCATTGGCATTGAGAACTTCTTCCTTCATGTTCTCATTATTAAGCTGCAATGCTCGGCACTCCTTTTCCCGCTCGTCCCTTAACGCAACAGCTCTGTTCTTCTCCTCCTCCACCTCTAAAAGTTGAGCTCTCAAAATGCTCACCTGGCTAAGAAGATCTTTGATCTCCTGGTCCATTGATCGGGTGACTTCAACGAACCGATCAATTCGCTGGTACATTCCAGAGGCGAACGCCAGATCCTACGATGATAAACTTTGTAAAGAAAAAAGGGGTGGAGATTACCTTCGCCAAGCCGCGCACAAGACCAGCCATCATCTCCTTGTCGCCCAACGAATCCAAAAACTCTTCGTATGCAGGAGGAACAACCTTCTGGGCAACTTGAAGAGCAACACTGGTGTCCCTAAGCGATGCAGTTTTATTTAAACTGATCGTAGACACCCACTTTTCGGAGCTAGGTACTTGCTCCTTCCCCTTGCCTTTGTCCAAATGGCAGGGCGACCGAGCGGTCTTCTTTCTCTTGAGTGGCCATTCCACCTCTTCTTCCATAACCGCTCGGTCCTCACTTGCCGATCGGGTCACCAACGCTGTAGACATGTCAGGAGCAGCCGGCTGAGCGATATTTTTGCTGACCTGCACCTTCTTGCTTCGCTCCTTCGTCTTTAAGGAAGGTCTAGCGACTTTGTGCTGGCTTTTGGATTTGGGAGAACTGGAGGACGAGGAGAGATTCTTGAGTTTCACCATGGCTGCACAATTATAGAAGCAGGTTAGACATCGAAACTAATATTCATGAATGCAGCATGAAAAACAGTTAAACTATGAGGAGTCAACCAGAAGGGGCAGTTTCTTCTTCTAGCTCGTTAATTCGAGGTGGGGGATTAATTAAAAAGGCATTGACCGATGCCCCTCCGCGATACCCCAGAATAAGACGGTCGAAAACATACCGACCGAGCGCCTTTATTTGGTCGATCACTTCCTGTTCCTTTCTAGTAAAGGACTAATTAGAAGTATCATTCCATTGCTTGGTCAGGGGATATCTCCACGGCCTGGACTCAAAGGTAGATCCCAGGGGCCTCACAAATAGGTACTTCGTCTTTCAGGCCTTGATTGACGAAGCTGTTCCAGCAGGACGATACCTTGCGTCTTTATACTGAAGATGAGGGATCCCGGCCCCAGTGCTCAAGCTTTGATTCATTCTCAAAAAATGCCGCAGAATACCGATCGATGGGGGACACCTGAAATGATGGCATAGTAGGGCGAGACTCTTAATGAACCTCCAACCATTCGGGAGGATCTGGCTCGGCATTAACTTGTAAGTGCAGCATACCTCATCGATGATTGGGGCATATTGAAGCCTCATACCACCGATCGAGAAAAAGCTGTCTGAAACAGCAAAATAGCCTCCCGTATTGCTATAAATCCGCTCGTTCTTGCCAGCCACCCTGGGCCCCCAGGACGAAGGGATATTATTTTTGATGACCAACTAGTTCAATTCCTTGTCAGTCATCATCGCTCAGTCGCTCGGTGGCTCTTCAACGACTTGCCCATCTTTTCGGTCACGCGCTGAGACCCCTTCATTTTCCTCGACGTCCGACGCTTCATTTCCCCCTGCCTCTGGTTCCTCCATCATTTTCGCCGCCCTGTCAAGCGGCCCAATAATTTGTAAAGCACATTCGGCGGCCAGTTCCTGGTGGAGCTCTTTCTGGGCCGTATCTAATTCTTCGTTGAGCCCCGTCAGCGTTCGCGATGAAGATTGGCGAGGAGACGATGAGGAGGTGTTTTCATCCCTAAGTCTAAACTCACCCCTAAGGCTAGTTGATGACATGATTACAAAAAGGAAGTTTGTAGGATGAGGAGAGGAGAGAGGACGTACCTAGTTTAGTGACTGAAGTTTGGAATGTGGACGGCGGTGAAAAGGAAGTTTCGGTGACTGCAGGCAAAGAGATGAAGAATGGAGAGAACGAAGGCTAGAGAATCAAATATGCGTGAAGGAAATGTGTTGATTCCAAGTGTTTATTGCAAAGATCAACTGAACGGGCGCACCAATCGAAGTTGGACGCGTGGCAAAATCTGAGCCGTGCGAATTAGGATTGTCAGATACCCGGAGCGGCACAGCAATTGAAAGGACGCGATGTTTCATCCGTAAGAGACGATTAAACCTAGCGCTCTGACTAGACGTCGATGTCTGACCGCTCTAGCCAATCACGAGCTATCATGCAGACGAGCCACACAAGCCTCATGTACTCCATCGATCCTTCTCCCCGATCAGATCTGAGGAGTAGGGGGCTTATGGTTGGGTCGGTCGTGCTAGGCCCAAGCCCAACCCTAGAACAGCAAGCGGACCAATCGACACGTTCCCAGACGATGACCTAACCCCATTAGGTATTCACTATATAAAATCACTACCCCATCATGACGCAGGTATCAAAACTAGAACCTTAACACTCTCTATTCACAGCAGTCACAACTATTACCGAAGAGCTGACTTTGGCATCGGAGGAGCCGACCGACGATCAACCCCCGGTGTGCCTTTATTGTTTTGCAGGTATTATTTGGCTAAAGCTAACCGAGCTCACGGATCCAAACAACGACGCCCAGCCTCAGCAAAATCAGACTGAACCATATACCTTAAGTAAGTTCTAGGTATGATGGACGAGATAACAAAGCCTTCTTTAGCTCTCCTGGCTCACGGGCACAACTGTCATCTTTCTTCTTCGGAACCCTTACTTCTCTCACATACTCTTACTCGTCATTCCTCGTTAAATAATCTAGTAGCAGCGGAAATTGTTTAAATGTAGTCCCCAGACTGTCAGATTTTCTGATACACAAGATCCTCAAAAGAGGCAAGTGTAGAGCATACTCATCCTGCATCTAGGCAATTAGGAACATTGACTCAGGTCTTGAAGTTTTCAGAAAGGAGAAGAGGCTTAAGGAAAAACACACAAACCAAACTTCATTTCTAAACTTTCAAATGTAATCAAACCGTGCTTACAACTAAAGAAAACCTTGCTTTTATAGGAGAAGCGAAGGTTAGAAATGTAAATTTACCTAAGACATAATTATGACAACTTTAGAAAAGAAAGCTAAAGTACAATGATGACTATTTTATCAAAGCTACTTTTCTAAAAGCAAACCTAACTTTTACAAAAGTCTAAAGGTAAACAGTATCTAGTTTACAAAAGTCTACAAGTAAATAGTGCGATGATAAGATGGAATCTTGAACAGTGATTTGTGGGACCATCTTTCATCAAAAGTCTTCAACGGTGGTTGCCTTAAAAGGTGTGCTTATATAGATGTCTTCAAAGTCTTTAGTGAAATGATTTTCTTAAAAGATGTGTTCCATTAGGATCCAAAGTATCCAATGAATTATTTGTCAAGAATTGATTCGTGCCATGATTGAAGATTGGAAGGAGAATTTGGATCATTAGAGCTATCAGTATCTTGTTGATGTGTTTTACGTTTTATACTGGGACTGAGCTCACATGTATGAAGGTCATGTAGGAATTGGTTTAACCATCTTCGTTAGGACTATAATGATCATCATTCGGGTTTTGAGCATCCTGAAAAGCTGAGTTAGATGGTTGTGAAGGTCTTGCAATGTCTAAGACTGTACCTTCTGTGTCATATTAAGGATTATTGGAACCAGGAATATCAACTTCTGGTGCTTCTAGTTCACCAGGAATAAATTCACCGGGATATGGTCCAATAGAAGTAGAAAGGACTGGTGTCTCTAGAAAGTGATTGATCTCCTTAAGAAAATCTCTCAGAGATTGAAGCACATTGTCCTGATGTTGTGGCCAATATAAAGATGTGTGATAAAATCGGACATGTTGTTCTGTGCAAAGAGCACCAGTATGGGTTTCTCTATATGGACGATGAGAATGAAGAAGCAATGTGTAAATAGTCGTCTAGTTGAAGCTTTCCATAGACAATGTTGTTAAATTATTAAAGAACATTTATGCTTCCATTGATCTCAAGGTTGAAACCATTCCAAGAATGTCCATAGTAAAGAGCTTCCACTGTTAATGTCACAGAGGTGTTGATACAACTGAAGTGGTGATATAGTGATAGCATAAGCATAAAGGGCAAAGAGTGCCCAAAGATACCATAATGTGTTTTCAGATACAGGATCTTGAAGGAAAGTCACATTAAGGTAGGGTGCTTTGAGATTGAACATGGTAGGATTTCCAAGAGAGTGATGTTCACTCAAAAACTGATGCAAGTAATAGAATAGACTAATACGAGCAAGTGAGGCAACTTCAGACACACTAGTAGGAATACTAGATATGGAAGGAAAAGACTTCTTTGTGAAAGCAAAGAGAGGTTAACTAGTCATCTTTTTGTGATTTTTGTGACAAAATTGTGAAAAAACAAAAGACTCTATGAAGCTACTAGGCCGAAGAGAAAGAGGATACTTATAGGGAGAAAAAGTATCTGGTGGCCATGGTGGATGTTGTCAGAGTAGTGTAGATAAAGCTGTAAGGTCAGCACCAGTCTGTAAGACACATTGTCCGTTATCAGGAATCTTTAACAGAGGAGGATCCTGACATATTTGCTTTAGATGCTTGACAACTTTTGTTTATTCCTTTGTCCTAGATGGTGGATTCTTTTTCAAAATCTTGGATAAGCTTGAAGTATAAGCAGCCGCGTGTGGTATGAAATCTCAAATATAATTAACAATCCTAAGCAATTGTTGTATTTGCTTAACAGTGAGATGTTCATCTGGAAATTGCAACATTTCTTTTACAATATGTGGACCTGGCTGGTAGAATCTCTCTTTGAATTGCATACCTAAGAATTCAATTCCTGTAGTGCCAATAACGCTTTTCGAGGCCCAAAGCATAATGCCATACTGTTGAGTGAGATCCAAAAAAATTTTCAGAAGGGTCATAGGTTCCTCATGGGTCTTTGAGAATAGTAAGATGACATCGATATAAATCAGTGCACTGTTGAGGATAGGCTCATAGATCTTTGTAATGGATTTTTGAAACATTGATGGAGCGACTTTAAGTCCAAATGACATAACAGTCCATTGGTACTATGCATTGGGAATGCAGAATGCAATCTTATGTCGTTCTTCTGGGTGAGTACCCAATTGCCAAAATCCTGCTTTCAAATCAAACTTTGAGAAGATAACAGCTTCTTTAAGGAATAGTACTTGAGTACTTATTTTTGGTAAAGGAAACTTGTCATCCTGCAGGAAAACATTCAGAGTTTATAGTCAATGACTAATCTCTTTTTTCCACATTTCTTCTCTGAAAGTTTATTGACATAGAATGCTTGACAAGCCCAATCCGACCTTGTGGGCTCGATAAGTCCTTGCTTTAAAAGGATTGCACACTCATCTAGTGCGAGCTTTAGATCATCAGAAATAATTCCTGGATGTGTGGCTTTTGTAGCATTGATATCCTCATTCTTTTTGAAAGGTAGACTTACGAAAAAGTCGGCATTCTTCCATAGAGGATATGAGTGAGTAAACTGTGCATAAGATTCAGGACAGTATTCCAACAGTTTATCTTGAAGTGTAGTATAATGTGCAGGAACTTGGGTTAGTTCAAACACATTTTTGATGTTTGTGTATGGACTGAATAGTGATCGATACCTGAGGCCTGTAGGTAGGATCTACAAAGGTGATGCTTTACTGTATGTATCCATACCAATCAGAATGTCTAGGCCTGGTAGATTGCTTCCAAGAACTTTAGTCTAAACTGTATACTGAGGAAAGAAGCGAATGTCGATTCGTCTTCTTGTCATCAACCCAATCTTAAAAGAATTACCATCAGCAACAGTAAATATTCTTCATGAGAAGTCCATGCGTCAGATGATAATATATTGGGTTTCATGATCGTATGACTGGATCCAGTATCCATAAATTCAATAGTCTTGATGGGCTTATTATATTTGTCCTGTTGAAAGAGTTGGATCTGGGCTTAAGGTCGTTGAACTGGTGTACGCTCTATTTTCATGCAAGTCTGCTGTAACATTTATAATGAATCATCATCTGTAGAGTTAGATGAAAGAAATGATTCTTCTTCAGATGTAGATACAGAGATAGTAAACTTGGTATCTTTGTCCTCTTGAGATTGCTCCTTAATTAATTCCTCAAAGTCATTGTCAGAATGAATTGGCATAATAGATTTGAGTTGTTTCAATAACTAGAGATCTTTCTTTGTTTTGTGAGGTCATTTTTTTGCAAAGTGTCCATGCTGTCCACAGACAAAATATCAAGTAGGCTTCTGTCGATGAGAGGACTTTTTGAAGAATCGAATAAATCTTCTTTTTGTGCCGCCATCTTCCTTTCATAGGGTTTCTTGCAAGGCTTATAACCTTCTTTCTTCCTGTAGATCTTTCTCCTAGGGTAAACTTGATGAAGATGAGCTTTCTTCTCACTATGACACTTATAAGTCTTTTTATCTTTGCATTTGATCTGGAGATAAGGCTTTTTACAAGCTTGTTTGAGAACTGGACCGCCTTTAATGATATTCTTGAACAAGGTATGCTGATCACATAACTTATCAAGAGAAGCTAAAGCAAGCTGATAGATTTCTCCAAGAGATATTGTTGACATGTCTCTTTGTAGAGAAACTATATTCCTTTGTAGTTCTGGTTGTAGTTCATCTAAAAGGGATGATATAAAATTATAGCAAAAATTAACATCATTTCATCCATTCAAGAGATAATACCTTTCCGTCATGCATTGGTAATGCTTCTGGATATCACACTTATTAAGAGAACAACATTTCATAGTGAAGTATTCCTGACAGATTTGTTTGTCAATGAGTTGAAAATCACCAATGAATTCTTTGTGAATTATGCCAAGTAGTGCTCCAGCTATAATGACTTGAATGTAGTAAAGGAGTTGATAATCATTAATACTTTGCTACCATTCTTACAAAGTACTAGTGAAATGAGATGTGAATTCATATAAAATATCTGACAAATGATAATTAGGTCTGGTCATTTGAAGATCAATCCATGCATCGAATTTATGTATTATATCCCTCCATTTCTTCGGGGGAAGATCATCGAATGTAAACCAAGGTCTTGAAGTAGGTTTGGTTGTAGCCTGTGTAGCTGGCTAAGCTGGTATTGCTTGTGGTGTCGGTTCAAGTCTGAAAGGTTTAGTACCCATGGATTCTACTCACTAATTTCAGGTTCAACTTCAGTATATTGAGGCATAGTCATCAGAACATTAGATAACTCTGAAAGGTCAACAAATTGTGCTGAAGAATCAGTTGATGGTTCTGAAATGGGTTTAGAAGATGACTCAAAGAGTAACTCAGATGGTGTTGCTGAAACTTTAGATGTTTGAACAGAGGCATCAGAACTAGCTTTTGTATTATCTGACTGAGAACTTAAATCTTCTGCAAGAGATTTAGAAGACAAAGTTGCAAGTCTTTACCTATTGGAAATTAGCTTTACTTGCAGGATAATGGAGTTTCCTACCTCTTAAATCTACGGAAGCTACTGCTGCAGCATCTCTTGCTCCCCATTAAGCTTCCAATCCTTCAAATACTAACTCCTCTTGCATAAGAAAAACTTGGGTGCAAGTAGCTAGTGATAACATCCCAGATGCTTAACTTAGCTACTTTCCAACGAGCAGATTAGTTGATCAGGAAATAGTTACCTCCTATTGAAGTTCTCAAGGAAGGAGCAAAATAGGGTGCTCTAAACCGTATAGGATTCTTGTTTGGCAAGAGGAATGCTTTCCTTGTGATGAAGTATTAGGCAACAACAAACTTAAAACAATACGGCCTGATGGATGTTATGATAAACAGTGATGACAGCTTCTTCTTTAAGTTCACAAACAAGGAGGTACATTCAGAGCAAACCCATTATGTGGTAATTCTGGAAGCCTTGAATGAAAATGAAAGAAATCAAACAGGAAAATATTCCTTTATGGATCAATATTCATGAAGTTCCTTTAGAATACTGGATGACCAAAGGTTTCAGCTATCTTGTCAGCTTCATTAGATAACCAATATGCATGGATCAAGCTATAGCTAAGGTATGTAGAATCAATTTTGTTAGATTTTGTGTTGTAGTCAACAATGTGACTTTCCTACATAATACCATACCCACTGTTTGATTGAATGAGAAATTAGAAATCATGGAAGACAGTTTACATGTCACTTATGCATGGAAACTAGAAAATGTTAGTACTGGAAAAAGATGGACTCCTACTAGAAGAAGATCCAAAACAGGTTGGTTTGATGAACTTGAAAAGATGAATTAACATGAGACTATTGATTCCAATATTGTGGGGGAGTAGGTAACAAAGATTACCAATTTAGCAGAAAAAAGAGATACTAGACATTCCAACAGCTACTGAACCAATAGAAATTTCATCAAACACTGAAGACATGAATATATGAACAACAGATCCAGTCACGCCAATGATGGAGATGTCAAAACTACTAATAGAAGCTTAGGTGAATGAATATCAGACTTCTAGAAAGGATTTTGAAACATTACAAAGGAGAAAATCAATACTTTCAGGATTACAAAATACTAAGATCCTGCCATTTTAATGATTTTTATAGTTAGTTATTAACGACCATCCATTTTGAGTGAAGCTAAGCTTTGAACTTTTTCTTTCCTTCACCTTTGTTTCCAAACGTTCATAAATAAGAGATTTAATAGAGTGAATATATTAAATTGAGTCATCTTAAATTTTAGGCTAAGAGGGATATTATTTGTTTAGTGAAATGTCATTTTTGACTTTCCTCTTATTAGGTCTTCTTACGAAGTTAGCAAAAGGTATTTCATGGTGGTCCTTTCCTATATAAGTTGTCTACTGAATTTCCTCTCTTCATGAAGTGTTATTAATAGGGTCTTTGACATTTCCATCACTGTAATTCTTAGCCTCATTTTGAATTATAGTGATGGTATAGTCATCTGTCTTTTGACTTTTAGAGTTAATCACCTCATTATAGTTGCCAATTTTTGTGACATCTATCTCTGTATTGCTAAGATTATTGGGACATTCCTCTATCCCGCTTTCTGTTACATAATCTACTTCAATGATATTTTCCAACTTGGGAAGAGGGATCTATTCCCCATTTCTTTTCTCATCGTCAGAAGGGGAGTTAGCATTTTCATTTAGAGTTCCCTCTAACTCATCATGTATACCTTTTCCAAATATTCTTCCTGTAGGTCACCACTAAAAGGTTCCATTAACTTGGGGCTTCCATTGATAAGTGATACTAATTGTGGTTTCATCCAATTCCCCCTTGGGGTCCAGCCTTTTGAGCCTTAAGGTTTTAGGTAGGACCTTATTTACTGTAATTTCCATACAAATTTTAGCAAAGCCAATCCTTCTAACTTCAGTTGTATTCATCCATGAAGGGTGGCTTTCCTATTGATTGCATGATAACTAAGACCCATCATGCTCTAATATTCCAAATGAATATTATGTAATTGAGTCAATATAGGTATAGTTTTAAACTTATTTTATCTAATTTATACCTGGCTTTCATTGTTGAAGTATGATGGATTTCCCACTACAATGCTAAGGGCCTTGATCTATTGCTTTCTTGGATAAATATTTTGTGCTAAAGCTGAATACAAAGAAATCCTCTTAATTAATTAAGGTATTCACCAAACACAATCATACCATCTTGATTCTACCCAATTTTTATCTACAATAGAAGTGGTTCACTTTTCCAACCAGTTTGCTATTCTAGCGACAGGTTCTAGCTCTAAGCACATCAATAAAAGGGGAGATGACACCCTCTTATGAGCCATCCTGTGGAGGAATAAAAGAGATCTTGGCATTAGGAGTTTTATCACTTATAACTTGGGACCAAGTCCTTTATAAGTGACTATTGGTGAGCTTTGAGATTTGAGTTGAGGTTAGCATGACATTGTATGGCTCTTGGCGTTAGGAGTTTTATCACTGATAACTTGGGACCAAGTCCTTTATAAGTGACTTTTGGTGAGCATTGAGATTTGAGTTGAGGTTAGCATGACATTGTATGGCTTTTTTCAGGTTGGTTGGTAAGGATGGAGTGATGGTGGTGTTGGTGGGATAGTAAGGAATATAATGGAGTTTGGTGTTGGAGAGTGGAGGCAGAAGCTTAGAAGGAGAAGGAATATAATGGTGTTATTTTGGGGATAACATTTCCTAAATAGGTAAAAAGCAGTGTGGCAAAGAAAGATGTCTAAAAGTTCGTTGCTAAAAATGGAAAGAACGAGATGTGGGAGATGTTAAAGACAAGACCAAAGACAAAAATGCCTTAAGGAAAGCATCCATAAAAATGAATACAGAATTAAGTAGGGAGAAGATCAATAGGGAGAGAAGAAGGTTGGCAGAAGGAAGCATAGCAGCATGCAAGAAATGCAAGGAATGGAGAAAGTGTAAAGGAAGACATTGTTGCAGAGGAAAATGAAGAAGAAGACGATAAACAATGAACAACGGAAACTTCACTAGTCGTTAAAAATTAAATACTATATGATGCGTTTAAATAAGGTCCATATTTGTAAACATACACCTGAACTACAGAAGTGTATATCAGCTGTATTTAAGCTGAATTGTAACGGCTATGTCAGTATGTTATAACATAATGAAATGTTGTTTTCCTTCTCTCTCTCTCTCTCTTGGGATTCTGTGTATCTTTCCTTTCTTCTCATGTTTTCTCAAGTTGTACCTACATTCTAAACCAAGTACGCGTTCTCTTCTGTATCTAGCTTATTCTTTCAACAATTTGGTATCAGAGCATTCGAATCTAGGAGACAACCATGGTTGAGGGTACAAGAAGTGCAGAACTACATAAAATGGAGGATAATTTGAAGGGGATGATGGAGATAGTGTTTTTGGAATCACAGGATAGGAGTGAACAAATGTTTTCAGAGATGCAAAATAAAACTAAAAAGGTGGAAAAAGAAATGTTGGAATTAAGAAATATGATTCTACAAATGTTACAAAAAAAGGAGGAGACGTCGGAGCAGTAAACCCGACATCTCATAGTATCTCTGAGAGACTGATGGAAGAAGAAAGGGTGATGCCGACGAGGATGAATTGAATTGAATTTCCATCGTTTGACAGTGAGAATGTCAAGCTATGGCTTTATTATTGTGAACAATATTTTTCTCTGGATCAAACTCCAGAGAGAACGAAGGTGAGTGTTGTTGTTCTACATATGGATGAGCAGGGGCAAGAATGGTATCGACTATACATCAGAAACTGTAACAAGACGGAGATAACTGATTGGGATGAATTCGCCAAGGCACTTAAACAATGCTTCGATGCAGAAATTTTCGATGACCCAATAGGCAATTTTTAGGATTTAAAACAGGATGGAACGGTATTGGAGTATTACGCAATGTTTGATCACCATTCCAGCTGGTTATCTTTACCAGAAGAATACTCAGTCGGGTTCTTTATTAAAGGAATCTGACCAGAAATTGGTCCGATGGTGAAGCTACATGAACCAAACTCCTTGCACCAGGCATATATGCTGGCCTGAAAGCAAGAAGCCATACTGACATCTGCAAACAATACTCTGTTGAACCAAAACAACGCCACAAAGAAAATGAATACTAATGGTCTTTCTAACTTCGATTCAAAAGGGCAACCAACCACTAACATAGCAAGGAAATCAAGTTTGGAGGGATTGTTGCCGACCCCAATGACAACATCATGATGCTCTTCTTCGGTAAGACCTTTTAAACCATAAAGGAAAATTAGCAGTAGAGATTTCGACGAGAAGAGGGCAAAGGAGCTTTGTTTCTGGTGTGATGAGAAATACACATTAGGTCACAAATGTAAGAAGAGGCAATTACAATTTTATGGATTTCTGGAGAGGACGGTAGTGCAAAAAACCCACCTGAACTAGAAGAGGAAAAGTTGGAGGGAAGCCTAGAAGAAAACGATGGCCCTATAGATTCCATGCAAGCTATGTTGGGATATTCAGGGAATATGGAGTTCAAATAGATGAGAGTGGTAGGCTTGTATCAGAGAGAACAAATCTACAATCTAATCGATAATGGCAGTACACATAATTTTATGGATTTATCAGTCATTAAAAAAGGAGGGTGCGACATACAGGAGATAGAACCAATATTTATAACAATATGTGGTGGCTTATAATTGAAATTCCATCAACATTGTAGGAATTTTGCATGGATGATGCAAGGGGCTTAGTTTACCATAGATGCATTGGTTCTGTCATTGGGAGGCTGCGACGTTGTTCTAAGAATGCAATGATTGATTGGGTTAAATGACGTGCTGTGTAACTTTAAAGGGTGGACGATGATGTTTCAATGGGAAGGAAGGGTGATAACTCTTTAGGGAAGTCCCGAATTCTCTCAACTAAGGGATTCCAAAACTCTTGTGCATACCAGTAGACGGACAGCTGTTCATGTTACAACTACCAACACCTATCGAGTTTCAATTACAACAAATAAGGTTGAAGGATGAACAATAGAGCGCATTTGATGAAATCAATGCAATCATCGAAGTACGCAGAGATTTTCCAGGAACCAATTCAACTTCCGTCGGACCGCAAACAAAACCACCAGATTGTTCTGAAGAAAGGGGTTGAAACCATTAAATTGCGACCATACCAGTACTACAGAGTATAGAAGGATGTGATAGAATAGACAGTGAGGGACCTCATGAAACAGGGGTTCATTCGACACAGTTACGGACCCTACGCATCGCCAATCATTTTGGTAAAGAAGAAGGATGATACATGGCGCATGTACGTGGACTACCGGGAACTTAACAAATACACGGTAAAAGACAAATTTGATTGAAGAACTATTGGATGAGCTATATGGGGCAAGCTGGTTCACCAAGTTGGACCTGCGCACAGGGTATTATCAGATCCGGATGCAGTCGGAGGATATTCCTAAAATAGTGTTCAGAACACACGAGGGCCACTATGAGTTTTTGGTCATGCCATTCGGCTTGACAAATGCTCCTTCAACATTTCAGAGATTGATGAACGAATTATTCAAGCCATTTTTGCGTCATTTATTGGTTTTTTTTTACGATATACTCATTTATAGCCCATCTCTACAACAATATGTTGAACACATCTCGATAGCCATGCAGATGTTGAAAGACAATCAATTGTTCTTGAAAGGAATTAAATGTATTTCTAGGGCGCAACAAATTGAGAATCTGGGATATACAATCTCAGAAGAAGGAGTCACAACAGACAGTCAGAAGGTTAAAATGATAGAAAAGTAGTCAGTACCTAAGGGAATTACGGAGTTAAGGGGTTTTCTGGGTGTTACGGGGTATTATCGACAGTTTATTAAAGGATACAGACTAATAGACAAGCCACTGACTAATTTATTGAAGAAGGAATGGATAGATAATTGGAATTGGCAACAAGAAGAGAGAATTTCTTTTGAAACATTGAAAAAGGAAATTACATCGGCACTGGTGTTAGCCTTGCCGAATTTTTCTAAACCTTTTGTGGTGGAGGCCTGTTGGACCCCAAACTTTTCTAAGAATTGCGAGTTATAATTAGTCATTAAATGAGAAATTTGTGGTGAATTAGTCATGGGTAAAGGAAAAGAAAATTCATGAATTTGAATGATTCTGTTTAATGTTCTATGTGAGCAAATGCTAGTCTGAACAAATTGAAACGATATTTTGAGATTAATACATGAAATGGGTGTTTTTGAGTTTAATGAAATTGATGTGAGGTT
>JAOTBA010000007.1:22199084-22215002 GCA_025629845.1 Erythroxylum squamatum
CAATCATTTATACTTAGACTTATTAATGTCAATTAAAAATTGTAAAAGCAACATATATATTTAAGAACGAAATATAGCATGGTGTATATAATATTATGATTTATTAGAAATGAAAAGAAGATTCAAAGCTTTAAATAAGGAAAAAAAAACATTTCCAAAGAAGCTATATCCTTTAACTTGATCCTCATGTTATGAATATATCTTTCAACTTAATCATCATGTTATGAATATATGTGTATGAACAATTGTATAAGATATGTCATTCATTATTTGGAAATTGTGTAAATCATATCATATCCTTCAACTTGATCCTCATTTTTGAAATTTTGAATTGAAATTGTTGAAAATGGAAATTGTTTATGTATGATTTGTGGAAGTTGAAAATAGCAATTGATGAAAATTGCTAGAAATGGAAATTGATTTATGAATGTATTGTGATAATTGGAAATGGAATTGGAAATTGTTGGAAATGGAAATGGAATTATAGATGTTTTGTGCTTGTTGGAAATGGAATTGGAAATTGATGGAAATGGAATTTGTTGAAAATTATTGGAAATGGAAATTGTTGATAATTGTTGGAAATGGAAATGGAAATTGTTTGAGATTGTTGGAAATGGAAATAGAATTATGAATGTTTTGTGATTTTTGGAAATGAAAATTGTTGAAAATTGTTAGAAATGGAAATTGGTTTATGAATGTATTGTGATTATTGGAAATGGAATTGGAAATTATTGGAATTGGAAATGGAAATGAAATTATGAATATTTTGTGATTGTTGGAAATGGAAATTGTTGAAAATTGTTGGAAATGAAATTGGAAATTGTTGATAATTATTGGAAATGGAATTGGAAATTGTTTGAAATTGTTGGAAACTGAAATGAAATTATGAATGTTTTATGATTGTTGAAAATAGAAATTGTTGAAAATTGTTGAAAATGGAATTGGAAATTGTTGGAAATTTTTGGAAATGGAAATGGAATTATGAATGTTTTGTGATTGTTGGAAATAGAAATTGTTGAAAATGGAATTGGAAATTGTTGATAATTGTTGGAAATGGAAATGGAATTATGACTGTTTTGTGATTGTTGGAAATAGAAATTGTTGGAAATTGTTGAAAATGGAAATTGCTGATGTATGTTTTGTGTTATTATATATGTTGAATGTTTTGAATTGTTAGCTGTTGACTTATAGTGAATTGTGTTCCATGAAATTGAATTGTGTGTAATGTAATCATACAGAATAAGTTATATTATATAAGATGGATATGCATATTGTGTACTAAAATTATGTGTTATTTATTTTTATGTGTATAGATAAATGGAAGAAAGTTCAAGTACACCTGATCAACCCACTTCAAGAAGATACAAAGATCCAGCTTGGGTTTATGCTGCATTGATTCCCGGTATGAGGAACCATACTATTTGCTTGTTTTGTAACAAGCATTTGAAAGGTGGAGGAATCACTCGATAAAAAAAACATTTAGCTGGGGTTAAAGGAGATGTGAAACCCTGTAAAAAAAATAAGTTATGATGTGAAGTGGTAGATGAAAACATTGCTTGATGAATATCAATATGAGAGAGATAGAAGGGAAATGTTGAATAGTGGAAATATTTGTATGATGATGATTATCTTTTTTATATTAATTGTGGTTATTATTTATATGTGAAATATTTAAAAATTATTGTTATTTCATATTAATTGTCTTTATTATTTATTATTAAGATTTTTGAAAGCATGGCTGATGTAAACAGTAAATAGTAAAGTGTACAGTAAAACTGTATAATATACCAATATGGACTATTTTGCAAAATTTAAAAATTTTAGGGACTATTTCATAAATTTAAAATTTTTTCGAAACGGTACTCGGTACCGACCGGTACCGGTACAGTTTCGTTTCAGAGCTCAATTTGGTACCGAACCCGGTACGGTATTTATAACTTTGAGATTGACAATTCGATTAAATTTTAATTTAAAATTAAAAAATTGACGTTATTTTACATATAATGATGTTGTTGTTTTTTTAATTTTGAACTTCAAGATAGGCCACCTAAGTCTAAACCTAGTCCGAAGCATGAATTTTTTTTTTAAAATTCAGTACGAGTCAAAATCCAGTCAAATTAGGTTGAGCTCGGCTTATTTGCCAAATCTACTTTTTATAGATGATAATACTGTTACATTTTTTAAACATTATAGTTTGTTGTATACATTCCTTTAATTATATAAATAGTTATATATTTTATTTCTAATCACAATGTAAAATGATTAATTTAAGAATTCAATTTGATATATTAAAAATAACTATATTAAAATTTAATAGTATAATTAAAAATAAAAATAATAAAATCAAACATATATTTAGAAACATGATAATAAAATTAAATATGTTTTTCTTTTAATTTTTATTATAAATCTGAATTAAATAGAATTTTATTTTCATTTTTATTACAAATTTTAACTAAATATGTCTATCTGTTAATAAAAAAGAAGAAGAATTGAAATCAAACGTAACAAAGGCTTGACAAATAAATTGCAGCTAAGCCCGGCCTGATCCAACTTATTTTGGATCTTAACTTAATTAAAAAAATTTCAAGCTTGATTAAGTCAAACCAAACAATTTTTTAAAAAGTGATAATATTTTTAAATTTTTTAATAATAATAATAATAATAATAATAATAATAATAATAATAATAATAATGTGTTTTATTAGCATTAAAAAAGTGACTATCTTACTTTTATTTTTTAAAATTATTTCTTTTAACATTCTAAAAGCTTATAAAATTTTTAATATTAGAGATTGTCATATATAAACAGATACATTTATGTTAAAACATATTTAAAAATTATTAAATAAATTATTTGTATAAAAATAAAATTTAAAATTAAATAAAATTTTCTAAATAATTAATGTTTGATTAACTAATTTTGTATGATGTTTCCAATTATTTATTTTAATAAAATATTTATTTAAAAATTTAATGTATACATAAATACGGTGGAGTTAGTCTATTTCATACTCTAGGGTTACAGTTTTAACTCTTTGCTTATATTTTGATTATAATTATTTTAAATAAATTTTAAATACTAAAATAAATTATTTTTTTTTTCAAAAATACTAAAATAAGTTAATAACTCCTTTTATTTACACTATAATATGTTATATTATAAAATCCAAATATTATATTAATTATCGTAAGCTAGTAAATTAAAAAAAGTCAATGTATCCAATACAAAAGACTTCTTGCTTTACGAGAATTTGAAGAGGGTCATAATATATGCAACCTTTTATTTGTATTTTTACAAAGAACTTATTTTTGTTACTTGAATATGTGATCTTATAGGAAAAAAAAAGGTAATTAGTAATAAATTGTCATTAAAATTATTCAAATATTAAAATTATAAAAATATACGAGATCAAAATATAAAAAACAATAACAAGCACAAAGTTTCTACATAGTTCATGCTGAGGAACTTACCGGCCCAACCCGGCCCGAGATTACATATACCAAACGTTGTCGTTTCATTCTCAAACTTCACTATAATTGCGTTAGGGTTTTAAGGGTCTCTTCTTAGTTTTCATATAGCCTCCTCGCGGACTTGCCGGTTCATATCATCAGAAGCCATCTCCACAAGAAGTAAGCTTTCGTGTTTCTCTTCTATCTCAGTCACTATTCGTAGCTTCATTGTCTCTCTCTCTCTCTTTTTTTTTTTCCTGTTTCTTTAGCTGAGTTGTATTTCCTTTTGCCTATGCGTTTGTCTGAAAGTCTCGAAAGTAGCAACTTGCAATGGCAGTCACTTTCTACGATCTTGGCTCAGCCGCTGGCCTCAAGAAGCTTGACGAGTACCTTCTTACTCGCAGTTACATTACTGGGTAAGCTTTGGTTTCTTGTGCACTGAGGTAGACTTGTCTCTGATTCTGATTTTTTCAGTTCTGGAACTACTTTGAGATAAAAGAGTTTGTGTGGCAAGACTCTTATTGTAATAGTTTTCTTTCTTCTGTTACTATCTGTAGTTATCAAGCCTCGAAAGATGATATTACCGTGTATTCAGCTTTGCCCAAGGCTCCATCTTCTGAGTTTGTGAACGTGTCCCGCTGGTACAACCACATTGATGTACTCTTAAGGATTTCGTAAGTTCCATAACTATTGTTGACTTTTCTCATCTTATATGGTTTGCCTTAGCATATCACTTTTCTGATATCTGCACAGAATCATGAACTCTTTCTGGTATTGGCTTCTATTGCAGTGGTGTCTCTGCAGAGGGCTGTGGAGTGATTGTTGAAGGATCTGCACCCATCGTCGGAGAGGCCATTGCAACTCCTCCAACCAATGACTCAAAGGTATTGTGCAGATGGAGCTACAATGTTTTATAAGTGTCATTTTCATTTTCCAGTTTAGTGTTGTAGAGATTATGTTCTTGTGTTTTAGGTAGTTGGTGATGTTTTTTCTTGCTACAACAGTTTTCTGAGCTTGACAATTATGAGATATTTAGGCTGAAGCTGCTGCCGACGATGACGACGACGATGTGGATCTGTTTGGTGAAGAAACTGAAGAGGAAAAGAAGGCTGCAGAAGAACGTGCAGCTGCTGTCAAGGCCTCTGCAAAAAAGAAAGAGTGTAAGTTTGTTTTTAGTTGTTAATACTGTAGAAAATCAAATTTCCTTTAGTTATGAATCTTGTATGAGGTTCCATCATATTAATGGTGTTTTCCTTGACATTTCATTTCTCAGCCGGCAAGTCATCAGTTCTTTTGGACGTCAAGCCATGGGATGATGAGACTGACATGAAAAAACTAGAGGAAGCAGTTAGAAGTGTTCAAATGGAAGGGTTGCTTTGGGGTGCATGTAAGTTCTTTTACTTGGTACTTAATTGTAGGTTAGTTATTCAAGTTGAACTCTTCAAGTCATGTTTCTTCCATGGTTCGCCAATTACCTGTAAAGTTTCTTCTCTGATTTTTTCTTGCTAAATTAGGAAGGAAATAGAAGGAAACATTACACTGTGTAGTAACTCACTTTGCTTACCCCTGCTGGACAGTATCTGTAGTTATTTTTTAAGCAGCATTTTCATTTGACAGACTGCATAAGCAGCGGACCTACTAATGTTAGTGGAAGTCTTCAATGTTAGTTTTTCATGCTTGCTAATGCCTCGAGGAAGACCTTACTGTAGTTTATTTCTAATAAAATTTCAATCTTCTTGCAGCCAAGCTTGTACCTGTAGGATATGGTATCAAGAAATTGCAGATTATGATGACTATTGTGGATGACTTGGTGTCTGTGGACAGTCTTATTGAGGAACATTTGACGGTTGAACCAGTTAATGAGTATGTCCAGAGCTGTGATATTGTGGCCTTCAACAAAATATGTAAGTTCAAGAAAACGTTTCTTCCACACGCATTTTGGCATTATAGGCAGTGCTACCATGTTATTAAGTTATGTTGAAGTTACATTTGTAATAAACTGGTAGTTGATCCAAGTTATCTATCCACTTGTATGAAGGGTACTGAATTTAATCTTGTCTGATATTTCTGCAGAAACGAGGATGTCACTCATTCCAAGTTGTTGCGGGAGGGGATTCTCTACAAAGGCTTACTGCAAAAGCCTAAAGTATTTATTTATCTTTTTTTTTTTGTTTTTGATGCTCAGAAAAGCGAACATGGTTTTGACTTTCTTGGCTGGCGTTTTTAATTATGCTAAACTTGCTATATGTTGTGGTAGCTTTGTGTTGTTCATACTTTTCGGGCATTACTTGCAATAAACTCCAGCTATTTCTGATTTTGCATGAATATGGTCATGAGCTTCTTCTTCCTTTTGAACTAAGCTAACTTCAGATTGTTTGATTTGGGATCTATTCCTTTTGAGCATGAAATTTCCTGTTGTACATACGAATTGGACACCCTTAAACTTGCAAGTGCTTTTTCTTTCGAATATGATAAAATTTTGCTAAAGTTTCTTCTTTCTTCATTTTTCATCTCTGTCGCTGGTACACATCTCACATTCACGAAGCATGGGCCATAAACTGCAGTGTTCAAAAATTTTGAGACTTTGAACAAACGATAGAATCATCACGTATGCTCGAAACAACATTGAACAAAACAAGCTTAGTGTTTCAGACAGTTTTAATTGAAATAAACAAAAAGACCCTCCCAGGGAACTAGGGTCCTGGTTAATCCGACAGTCATTCCTAAGAGGAAACCCCACTGCGTCGAGCTTGGCCTTTGGATTTCCTAGGAGTCAGCATCGAGATCATGAATGTTAACTCCCTTTTGAAAATTCTTTTCAAGAATTTCTAAAATGTCGTCTTCGACTGCGGTATCAAAGTATCACTAAAATATCGTCAAAATCACTTACTTGGTTCAGTTCAAATTCTAGCAAAATTTCCAAGAATGATGTTAAAGCCCAAATTTTGGTGGATGGGCAAGGAAAATAGTTACAAAAAGCAATGTTCTTTGGTGAAGAAAGCAACAAACGAAGGAAAGAAAGCTACAGATAATTTCTTCTCTAAAACACTTGCTACGTGACCACTTTGCATGTATTACATTTGTCATCAAATTAAATCTGCCACATGTCACCACATAGACAAGCCATTTGTCACAATTATATGTTGCCACGTGTCACACTATAATTGGCTTATAAATCAATATTTTTCTATAATTCACCAAAAATTTCAAAATATTCGAAATATATAAAAATTGTCAAATCACATTTAATACACGCCAATTTAATCCAAAATTTTCATTTATAAACTAATTTTTCCGAAAATGCCAATGAATGCATGTACAATTATATGAATGTGCAAAAAAATGTGTATGTCACAATTAATTATGCATGATATGCCCACAAATTACTATTCTAACCTTAATATGAGTAACGAGATGTTACAATGAGGTTGTGATCTCTTTTGACTTAATGGAAAACAAGTTAAAAGATGTTTGTATCACAAGATCGGGGAGAACAAAGTTATCTTCCTATTATTGTATGTGGATGATATATTGCTCATGTTAAATGACTTGTCCTTGTTGCATGAGGTTAAGCAAATTTTAGCCAAGCATTTTGACATTAAGGACTTTGGTGAAGCATCTTTTGTCTGAGGTATGCAGATTTATCAGGACAGATCTCAACACTTATTAGGCCTCTGGCAAAGAGCATACATTGAGTGTATGCTACAAAGGTTTAATATGGTTGATAGTAAACCTGTTATAGCACCGATCTCTTATAATGAGAGATTATCTTTGCCACAGTGTTCAAAGAATAAAGTAAAGAAAGAAACTATGAGGAATGTTCCATGTTCTAGTGCAATTGGTAGCTTGAAGTATGCTTAGGTGTGCACTAGGTTAGACATTGCATTAATTATCGATCTGTTGTCGATACCTGGCTAACTTAGAGATAGACCACTGTAATGCAGTTAAACGAATGTTGAGATACTTAAAGGGAAATAAGAATTATATGTTGACATATAGAAAAGTCAACAATCTAAACCTCGTAAGAAATTCAAATTCAGATTTTTGTTATGTGTCTAGAAGATAGGAAGTCTATATTAGGATAAAGCTTTAAGTTTGCAGATGGTACAATGTCATGAAAGAGCGTCAAGCAGACACTAATGACTTTCTCGACCATGCAT
Source organism: Erythroxylum squamatum (assembly GCA_025629845.1). Classification (NCBI taxonomy): domain Eukaryota; kingdom Viridiplantae; phylum Streptophyta; class Magnoliopsida; order Malpighiales; family Erythroxylaceae; genus Erythroxylum; species Erythroxylum squamatum. Next base: position 22,206,698 of record JAOTBA010000007.1, read on the forward strand.
GCAGAGTTTGTTGCATACTGTGGGACTACTTCGCAGACAGTTTGATTTAAAAACTTGATCTCTGAGTCGCCTATGGTTGATTCAGTGGCTAGACTCATTCAGTTATATTGTGATAATCCTGCTATTGTATTGTTTAGGAACAACAATAACAATATCACGAGGTCTAACCATTTGGAGGTCAAATTTTTGACCATAAAGAAGTTGATACAAAAAGGTGACATTGAGGTGGAGCATTTGAGGACTCAGGAAATGTTAACCGATCTTTTAACTAAAGGACTTCACCCACATGTGTTTGAAAAACATGTATATAGTATGGGTGTATTGAATTCCTTAGACACTGCTAGATAGGGATCATTTTGTTTGCTCTTTGTCTGATTATACATTTTGATGTATTATGACAATATGGCGGTTCATCAATAAAGACAATCATTGGTTATCCTCAGTACTATATGTTACCATACATAATCAAAATAAATGTGAAAGTCTTAAGATTCGTGTCGATCTTAAGCATGTTATAGGTCATTGAGCATATATATAGCTTGACCTTGAGCCTATGTCATTCGGACACATACAATAATATGTATATCTATAGATTTTAACATGATATAAGGAGATATAAGTGTTTAATCTTATAAAGTGTTCTATAATGCAGTTTAGCATTTAGTAAGAGAGCACAAAGATTTTCTCTAGTGCAGTTTTGCATTCGGTGAGAGAAAATAAGATTTCTCTGATGCAGTTGAGCATAAAGTTTAGAGAAATCGAGACTTACAAATAAAAGATGATACATATTAGATCATACAGGGGTTATCCTAGTTCGCCACACTTCATTTTCTCATTCATGTTAGTAAGGTATTAGATATTCGTGATTATATTAGACCTGTGTTATTGTTAGGATCATTAGATGACAGGAAGAATAAGCAGAGGGCAGAGGAGAAATCGGTAGAGGAGTACGCTATTTTGTATTCGGGTAGTTAGTTAGCTAATAGTACTGACAACCAATCATTTGGTTGTAACAGAATCTGTTACCTAGGGTGGTTATAAAGGGGGACAAGAAGAAGGGAGAGGTAGGCAGAAAATTGAAAGAGTAAGAGTGACAGAGGGAATCGAACCTTCTGAGGAGCTATCTGCTCTGGTTAGGAGAAATACTATATTTCTCTGGGATAGTGGTGTACACACCATTGTTATACTGCAATAATATAGTAATACCCTATTATTCTAAGGTCAGGTTCCTAACAGTTATACATGACACATGTGCTTGATATTTTGTAGTATCGAAAGTCTTGTGAGACAGAATGATGGACTTTCATTATCTTTTTATCAAATGTTTTGTTTTTAAACTTGGTTGACCATGCAGTAGCGTGACTTAACTGAATTTTTAAACTAGTTTGTAAATTTGAGTCAATAGCGCAATTAATTATTGTCCAAGGGGGATAATGTTAGAAATTTTCCTATTTAGTGGACAACAATTAATTGCATTTTAACGATTTTAATAACTTATCGGTAAATTTGATCTAGATAAAGATAATAAAGTGTCCCAATAAAGGATCTAGATTAATGTGCCAAAGTCAAGGAGGAAAATAGACTCTGATCAATGTAGATCGGACCCATATTGAGTATGTGATGGGGAGGCTCAATATGGATGCTATATAAAGAAGGTTAAGGTCTCCTGTAATTGATGTAGCAAATCGTGAATGTAAGGATTCTCTGACCCATTCAGAGGTTCACGTATACAAAAAGCTACATAAAGGTTTTAACGCGTCTCGGTGAGTAGATCCCATGAAGGTGACAATGGATTCGTGCTCGATTCAACCTAGGAAAGTTCATTTGAAGTTATGGAGCCGAAGTCAGGTATTTTTTTCATTTTTTCGTTTATTTCTCTTTAACGTTCGATTTGAGACATGTACTAAGGCTTATGTTACATGTTACGAATACTACTCTAGAATTGAATAATTGAGTTTTCTGAGGATAATTTGTAGCAAAGTGTCCCAAATTGCATGGGCAATTTCACCAAGAGTAGTTTCTAAATACTTAATCACATCTTCAACTGAATGCTGAAAATGTTTTGCCAAATGATTACTGATAGTGGTTTGCTTCAGTTGATCAAATGTACTATCCCATAATTGAGGTTCTTTATTTCCAACTTTCATATAAGTTTCTTCTTTCAGATGCTCTCAAGGTCTTTTAATACCTGCATATTTATATTTAGGAGCATCATCACGATAATTTGAATATGCTTGTCTTGGGATATATCCTCCTAAATAGGGAATTTGTGTTGGCCATGGTTGTTGACCTAATGGTGATGTGGGAGGTTTTCTTTCACTTGTTTCTTCCATCTCTATATTTGCCATTGATACTGATGCATAAACTCCAAGGCTAAAGAACCTAAAACTCCTTAAACACACACTTTGGATAGAACATGAACAAGACGAAATCCCCAAAACCTAATGACCCCCAGTTAATTATATAAAAGGAAACACATATGATAATGTTGATTTGAAAACAAGAATAAAAATTTGTCATAAGTGTTTACCTTGATAAGAATTATATTCTTCATGTAATAACCTTATAGAATTCGTTATTCATCCAATCTCAACCTAAATAATGTTTATTATGATGTATTTATACCCCTTGAACAGAAAGAAACCCTAACTATGTAAAAGGCCTTTAAACATGATCATTTTATTAAAATAATTAAAGCCCAAACTAATATTTCTAAAATATAGCCCATTAAACCTAAAAGATTTATACAAGCCCAAGACACAAGTAGTGGGCTGCCGAAAGTTACGTTTCTAACATAAAATAATTAATCAAACAATAATGAAAGTCTTCTTGCACATTTTGCCTAACGTGATTAGTTATGATGTCATTAGCCCTCAACGTCTCTTGAGATTCTATTCCATCTACAATTCGGCCCATGTAGGATTGAAGCGCTTCTTTAAGCTTATTAGCTCTTTATCTTGTTATTGGTCCCTTTGACATTGCTAGCTCATCTTTGGCTCCATTTCATTTACAAAGTCTCACGGTTGTGCTCATGTCAGATACTTCATAATTTACAAAATTATGACTAATTTGTCAACCTTGAATTGATAAGGTTTCAAAAGCATTAATAGGAGCATCATCACGATAATCTGGATATGCTTGTCTTGGCATATATCCTCCTGAATAGGGGATTTGTGTTGGACATGGTTGTTGACTTAATGGTAATGTGAGAGGTTTTCTTTTTTTTTTTGGTTTCTCCCATCTCTGTATCTGCCACAGATACTTACTTGTGAACCTTGAATCGATAAGGTTTCAAAAGTACTAATATAACTCAGCTTCACTAGTATCACTTCTTGGCATGCAATTGGCCTGTAATTGTTAAATCGTAATGACAATTGTTACAATTGTTTTTTTCAAGCACCAACTTATTCGCTAGTTGAGTTAACCCCTTTGTACGACAATCTCACTTAGCATCGTTAAAGCAAGATTCAGCCTTGTCTTATGATCGTTGTCCAACCTACTTGTTCTCGAACGCCTCACGACCCTCATAGTGTTTAACTCTCACACTCTTGCAAGAAAACTATGAAAGAACTAAATATTCATGGTAATAATAAGAACAAGAAAGAGATACAAAAAACGTCAACCTTTATTATTTCCCTCAAAGTATACAAAAGATGCTCTCCACATCTCAGTGTCTCCTACACTCACTTTCCCTGAGAAGAGCAAGGCTCAAATGAACTATTTGTTGGTAGTTTTAGATGACCAAGTTAGAATCCTAATAGAACTCTACTAGCTAAGATCATATCTTATTCTTATCAAATTACATCATACTAACCAATAAAATGACATTCCCATCTAACTAGGTCTCTATCTAATAGGATTAAGCTACGTTACAATAACAAGATAAAATATTACATCTATTTAGGAATGATCTACCCATATCCACTAAGATCTCCTCTATCTTTAGATAACCTTCCATATGATCTTTATTTTTTATAGTTGAAGTTCATCTACTCTGATCTTATCAGCCACATCATCCAAGATCTCATCATCTCTATTCGTTGATGATGAGTCTTCCAAGTCAATAGCACACTAGTCTACCCAATGCTTTCCCATACTAACTCCCTTAGCCATGGTTCGTCCATTTGAGCACATACTAAGTCCTTAGTCCATCAAGAATCCAGCCTTAGCCAAGCCAAGTCAACTCGCACAAGGTTCGAAACTCTCCCAAAACGCGCATCATGTTTGATCTAACTTGCTAAGTCACCTTAGAACTCGCATATTCCATCATGCATGTGGTCCAACTAACCTTCCACCTAATGTCCATCTCAAGCCTTCTTTTGGTCTCACATCTAAATCTTGCATCTCGTCGAAAATTTCCGCCAATATGCACTAATACATATCAACTCTTGACATTGCCCCTTTTTCCTCCTTGTCTCTTCACAAGTCTTTGCCTTGTTTTATTGTTCCGCATGTCAAACATTAGTCAAGGCTCGCCAATACCTACACGATTCCTCTATCTCGAACTTAGGGGTCTAACACAATCCTCCGTCATTTGTATGAAACACCATACAATTCCTTTAATTCTTTAACTCCAACGATGATTAATCTAAGATGAACAAGGTTTAATCCTTATTTTACTAATTTTTCACAACTCTTTTTAAAAGAGGTATTAGCTTACAATGTTCATCACCAAGTCAAATATGATATTTTTCCCTTTTTGGTGCTGGAACCTCGAGTCGGCTTTAAATCATCAATTATCCTAACCTGACGAGATATAGGCTTGATGGCCAATTCATTAAGCAAACGAGTTCAGACTGTTTTCTAGCTGAAGACACCGATCCCACGTTTTACTTGACTCTTGATGATGCTGAATATATCCTTTAGTACCCATTAATTTGGTACTTACCTTGATAATTTTGGTAGAAATGCGGAAAGAACAAAAAGGATTGTGGTTGTCTTGATTGTATGGTTGCAGTTGTGTAATGTTTTTAGTTCGCTATTTAGTTTGTTGGCATTGGGAGCTTCTTTATATAGTTATAGGTCAAGGGTTAGAAGTTATTTTCTAAATTTTTATGCAAATCGAGATTATGTGAGGCGAATTATGCATGACAATGATGAGCCATACATTTCAATGGTTAGGATGAATAGGCAAACTTTTTTTAAACTATGTGAAATGCTATAGGAGGATTAAAATCAACAAAAAACATGCTTATTGATGAACAAGTAGCAATTTTCTTGCATATTATTGCTCATCATGTTAAAAATCGAGTTATTAGGAAAAATTGTAGAAAGTCAGGTGAGAAAATTAGTCGGTGTTTTCATAATGTTTTAAATGTAGTGATGCATTTGCAAGATCTTTTGTTTAGGAAACCTGAGCCCATACCAATAAACTCTTCGGATCATCGGTAGATGTGGTTTAAGGTAGATAATCACCCTATTATTTTTATGAGAAAATATAGTGAATGTGATTAAGGTTCCTCATTATTTTTTATTTCATTTGAATTGTAGAATTGCTTAGGTGTTCTAGATGGGACATATATAAGGGTTAATGTGTCAATTAAAGATAAGCCTAGATTTTGAACTTGTAAGGGAGACATTGCAACAAATATGTTAGGTGGTGTCAATGGGTCGGGTCGGGTCGGGCCTGGGTTGCTCATGATCCTGCCCAGCCCGACCCCAGTCTATGTGGCCCGCGGCCAGGAGAGCCAGGATTGTCCGTGGCCCGGGCAGGCCAAACCCGACCTGTCATATATAAATTTTTAATAAAAAGTAAAATACGGCGTCGTTTTGAAGGAATAATCGCCTAGCTCGTGGCTCGTACAAATTGGGCTAGGCCGAGCAAGTTTTGCCTTTCCTATGCACACCTGACATGCAATTTGTTTATGTTCTTCCTGGTTAGGAAGGGTTAGTAGCTAATGGTCAAGTTCTTCGTTATGCAATTACTAGGAGACATGGACTAAAAGTGCCTCATAGTAAGCTTTCCTATATGATATAGGAAGGTTGTTTGAAATTTTGTATATGAGATAATGTAAATTGAATAACTTATATAGTGTTTTTTTATATAGGTTGCTCTTACCTAGTCGACGCAAGTTGTACAAATTATGAGAGCTTCCTTGCACCTTTTAGGGGTCTAAGATACCATTTGAATGAATGGCGTCAAGGTTACTATCCAAAACTTCAGAGGAATTTTTCAATATGAAACATGTGACTGCATGCATTGTAATTGAGAGGTGTTTTGGGTTACTAAAAATTAGGTAGGCTATTTTTAGGAGTCCATCATTTTATCTAAGAAAGACACACAATCGAATTATTATAGCTTGTTGTTTGCTTCATAATTTTATTAGGTAGGAGATGAGTTTTGATCTCATAGAGAGTGATTTAGGGGATTATTTTCACACCAATCCAGTTATTGAGGAGGAGTGTATAACTGCTATTAACCCAACTAATGCTTGGACAAATTAGAGAATTAAATTGACACTTGAAATGTTCAATGAATGGCGAACATCTAGGTAAAATGAGAATTGAAAATTTTTAGGTGTTCTATTATGTTTGAGTGTTAGGAGGTTTTATATTATTTTTTATGTAAGTTGTTGTACTGTTTGTTGTTTATGTTGTGCGTTGTTATTATAGACTATATTGTTCTCGTAAGCTATTGATGCTTATTGTTAATTGGTATGAAAAATTTTATGAATGTTATTATTTTTCCTTTATTATGATGATTACTTTTTTAATTTATCAATATTGCTTTAATTTGGTATATAAGTATATCGATGAATTCCCCATCAACTGTTGATTCTAAAAGTTCAAAAGGAACAAAAAAGAAACTATGATGGGGATGTTGTGGTAGTTTCCTGTATGGTTGATTTGCATAATGTAGGAACGTACAATGCTGATACTGGATTTAAAGCTGGGTATCTCAATAAATTAGAAAAAATGGTAGCAACAAAGCTCCCTAATTCAAACTTAAAAGCTAGACCTCACATAAAGTCTAGGATTAAGACTTTAAAGAAAGAGTGGAGCATTGTTTATGATATGGTAAGGAAAGATACTAGTGGATTTGGATTGGATACCGAAAGGAAGAGGGTCACTGCCGAAGATTATGTATAGGATTCTTACTTAAGTGTAAGTATTGAACTTTTAACTTGTTTTAAGTATTTTCTTTAACTACTTTCTTATCATTTATATAAATTATTGATGTTTTTTTTTCATCTTGCCAGAGTCACAAAGATGCTGCTCAATTTAGAAGGAAGAGCTTTCCTTTCTATAATGAATTGGCTGGGATCTATGGAGAAGATCGTGCAACTGGAAATGATGTACAAACTACTACAGATATTCTTGAAGAAATGGAAAAGCAAGAAGGTGTAGGTGGGTCAAATAAAGGTGGTGAAGATCAATATGAGCACGGTTTGCATGATATAGATAGTCCTTTACCCAATCTTAAGCATCAAATCTTGAAAGACAAGCTGAAAATATTTCAGAAAGGAGAAAAAAAAGGGAGAAATGATACGGGAGAAGCAAGCTGTGTAGATTCACTTATTGTTGGTGTCAGGATGTTGGGTAATACCATGAATCAGATTGGAGATAAATTGTGTAAAAGTATTGGGACTGAAATGTATATTCAACAAAGAGTTGAACAATTATATAGTGCATTGGGTGAGATAGAGGAGCTCACAGATGATAAAAGGGATACTGCTTTAGGCAAAATTCCTGATCATCCTACATAAATGCTTGTGTTTTTCACTATTCCGCCTTCTCAAATACTTGGGTGGGTGAGGAGGTTTCTTGCCACACATTGAAGGTTATGATGAAGTTTAAATATTTTGTCTAGTTATTTAAAATAGGGTTGAAACTTAATTTTTGTTCAAATAAATAACTTTTTAGCAATTTAAAATCATATGTTATATTTATTTTCAATATCGTTATATTGTTATTTTATATTGCAATTGCGACTATATAATAAATACTAACATGCGGACCATGAAAAATTAACCACTGCAAAATGTTGGAAAGTCATATGATAAGAAGAAAACTAATAATAATAAATAAAATTAATAAAATTAAAATTAATAAGAATAATAGTAAGTAGAAAATTAATAATAAGAATAATCAAATTAATAATAATAAAAAGAAATTTAATAATAATAAGAAATTTAATAATAATAATAATAAATAATAAAATTAATAATAATAAGGAATTTAATAATAATAATAAAAAATATTAATTAATTTAATAATAATTAATTTAATAATAATAATAAATATAATTAATAGATAATAATAATAATAATAATAATAATAATAATAATAATAATAATAATAATAA
>JAOTBA010000007.1:22215102-22239113 GCA_025629845.1 Erythroxylum squamatum
TTTCATTTGCGTCTGCTTTTTGTATCTGCGTCTGCTTTTCATTTGCGTCTGCTTTTTGTATCTGCGTCTGCTTTTCAAATAGCTTCCGTCTGCTTTTCTACTTGGCTTCCGTCTGCTTTTTCAAATAGCTTTCGTCTGCTTTCCTACTTGGTTTCCGTCTGCTTTTTCATTCGTCTACTTTTTGTTTGTCATTAAAACTATTAACCGTAAAGTCATTTTGACTTAACATCAGTAACTGATGGTCGAGTTATTCGTGATGCAATTACTAGGAGACATGGACTAAAAGTGCCTTATGGTAAGCTTTCCTTTATGATATAAGAAGGTTGCTTGGAATTTTGTATATGAGAAAATGTGATTTGTATAACTTATATAGTGTTTTTTATATAGGTTGCTATTGCCTAGTCGACGCAGGTTATACAAATTGTGAGGGCTTCTTTGCACTTTTTAGGGGTCAAAGGTACCATTTGAATGAATGGTGTTATGGTTATCAACCAAGAACCCCAGAGGAATTTTTTAATATGAAACATGCGACTACATGCAATGTAATTGAGAGGTGTTTTGGGTTACTAAAAATTAGGTAGGCTATTCTTAGGAGTCCATCATTTTATCCAATAAAGACGCACAATTGAATTATTTTAGCTTGTTGTTTACTTCATAATTTTATTTAGCAGGAGATGAGTTTTGATCCAATGGAGAGTGATTTAAGGGATTTTTTTCACACAAATCCAGTTGTTGAGGAGGAGTCTATCACTATTATTGATCCAACTAATGCTTGGACAAATTGCAGAGATAGATTGGCACGCAAAATGTTCAGTGAATTGCGAACATCTAGGCAAAATGAGAATTGACATTTTTTAGGTTTTCTATTTTGTTTTCAGTGTTAGGAGGTTTTATATTATTGTTTATGTAAGTTGTACTCTTTGTTATATATATTGTACGTTGTTATTGTAGACTATATTATTCTCATTAGTTGTTTATGCTTAATGTTAATTAGTATGAAGAATTTTATGAATGTTTTTTCCTTTATTATGATGATTATTTTTAATTTATCAATATTGCTTTAATTTGGTAGATAAGTATGTCGATTAATTCCCCTTTAGCTATTGACACTCAAAGTTCAAATCGAACAAAACAAAATTGGAATTATGATCAGGATGCTGTCTTAGTTTCCTATATGGTTGATTTGCATAATGTGGGAACGTACAATGCTGAGACTGGATTTAAAGCTGGGTATCTCAATGAATTGGAAAGAATGGTAGCAACAAAGCTTCCTAATTCAAACTTAAGAGACAAATCTCACATAGAGTCTAGGATTAAGACTTTAAAGAAAGAGTGGAGCATTGTTCATGATATGATAAGGAAAGACACTAGTGGATTTGGATGGGATACGGAAATGAAGATCGTCATTGCTGAAGATCATGTATGGGATTCTTACTTAAGTGTAAGTATTGAACTTTTATCTTGTTTTAAGTATTTTCTTTAACTACTTTCTTGTAATTTATATAAATTATTGACTTTTTTTCATCTAGTTAAATAGTCACAAAGATGCTGCTCAATTTCGACGGAGGTTCTTTCCTTTTTATCATGAACTGACTAAGATTTATGGAGAAGATTATGCAATTGGAAATGACGCACAAACTGCTACGGATAGAATGGAAAGGCAAGAAGATGTAGTGGGATAAATGAAGGTGATGAAGATCAATATGAGCATAGTTTGCATGAGATAGATGAGTCCTTTACCCAACCTCAAACCTCAAATATTGAAAGACAAGCTGAAAATATTTCAGCAAGGAGGAGAAAAAGGAGTAATGATACCGAAGAAGCAAGCAGTACATATTCAGTTATTATTGCTGCCAAGATGTTGGGTGATACCATGAATCAGATTGGAGATAAATTGTGTAAGAGTATTGTGACTAAAACGTATATTCAATAAAGAGTTGAACAATTAAATAGTGCATTGAGTAAGATAGAGGGACTCAAAGAGGATGAAAGAGTTACTGCTTTAGGCAAAATTCCTGATCATCCTACACAAATGCCTGTGTTTTTCACTCTTGCATCTTTTCGAAGACTTGGGTGGGTGAGGAGGTTTCTTGCCATACACTGAAGATTATATTGATGTAGAAGTTATTTTGTCTAGTTATTTAAAGTATGGCTGAAACTTTTTTTTTGTTCAACTAACTAACTTTTTAGTAATTTAAAGCCCTATGTTATATTTATTTTTAATATCATTTCATTGTTATTTTATATTGCAATTGTGATTATATAATGAATACTAATATGAGTCATACCAGAAAAATTAACCACTGCAAAATGTTGGAAAGTAAAATTAATACTAAAAATGGAATTTAATAATAATAATAATAATAACAAGAAGAAAATTAATTTTGTACAATAATAATAATAATTATTATTATTATTATTATTATTAAATAGAAGAAGAAGAAAATTAATAACAACAAGGAATTTAATAACAAAAATAAAATAAAATAAAATTAATTGATAAATTTAATAATAATAATAATTAATAATAATAATAATAATAATAATAATAATAATAATAATAAGAAGAAGAAGAAGAAGAAGAAGAAGAAAATTATTTTTGTATAATAATAATAATGATTAAATAGAAGAAGAAGAAAATTAATAATAATAAGGAACTTAATAATACTAATAATAAGAAGAAGAAAATTAATTTTGTATAATAATGATAATAACAATAACAATAAGAAAATTAGTTTTGTATAATAATAATAAGAAGAGGAGGAAGAAGAAGAAAATTATTTTTGTGTAATAATAATAATAATAAATAGAATTAATAATAAGAAGAAATTTAATAATAAAAATAAGGATAAATTAATTGATAAAATTAATAATAATAAGAATAATAATAAGTAGAATATTTATAATAATAATAATAATAATAATAATAACAATAATAATAATAATAATAATTTGATATTTTTGTTAGTTATTACTTTATCATTTCAAGTTTATATTTTCAAACTAAATATTCACATAGAAATTCTTTATCCATTTTATTTCTTAAACCAAACAAAGTAATACTTATTATATTTTATTTATCTTTTTTTCTATTCTTAAGAATAACTATTTTGTTTCTTATCTGTTCCATTCCTTAAACCAAACATACTGCTAAGGGTTTTTTTCAATGCTTTCTTCCGAAAAAATGTCTTTTCTTTGTGAAGGAGGAATGTAATCTATACCCATATCCCATCGATAAGATAGGATCTTTTTATACGAAGAACACGAAGGAATTGCAAAAAAAAAAAAAACACCACAACAACATACCATGTCTGCAGCTTCTACCGCTACTTACACGTTCCCAGCAACAAACAAATAATCTTCTCAGTTCTTTATAGTCTGTCTATAGATGAACTGAGCACCAGAATTGCTAGGGTTTACTCGTCTTTGGGCTTTTCATGTTGATCCAATTTCCTCAAATTGGGCTCAAATTCGATAATAAGAATTTAAAGTGAGGGGTATTTATGTCAGTTACTTTGGAGGAAATAAGTACCATTGTCCATTGATGATATGAGAGTCGGAAACAAAACCGTTTCTCTTTGTTGGCTTCCATTGAACCACCGATCTTGAAACACAGAAAGAACTCCGAACTTTTGGAGAAAAGCAAAGAGCAAGTACTAAACTTTCAGTGACGTCTTGGTTCGTTCAGTAAGAATCATTGTCCAATTCTGTTTCCTTTTTTTGAGGTTTTTGTATGTTCGTGAAGTGTTTTGCTTAGAAGGATATGGATTTTGCACTTTGTTTTCCTTTGGTGAACGGTGCTTCTGTTAAAGAATCAGATTTTGAAAAAAAGAAAGGGATTCTTTTTCTGTGATTCTTGTGGACTTCAATGTTAATTTGTGCTTCTGAATTTTGACCTAGCTTTTGGGTCTGGCTAAGGGATTCGAAGGTCTCTTTTTTGTTGTTTGAAGCTCAGTTGAGGGATTTGAAAGGTGTAAAATCTAGAAAATATGGGTTTTTGATCGATACCAAGATTCTAGTTGTGGTGTTGCTTTGGTTTTATTAAGCTATTATATGAAGTTAGTTGTTGTTTGACGAAGAATTGCTCAAGATTTGAAAGGCGTTGTGGTTATAACTTATAAGAGTGTTGATGAATAATACTAACCCCAATAAAAGTATTGGCACTTTGTCCCCGTTTGCCAATTCTGGGGGAGTTGCACAATCTAAGCCCATGAACCACCAAACCCACCTTCTTTCACAGTCACAACCTCAGGCACATGGGACAACCACCACCTTTCCAGGCCATTTTCAGTTGTCCGAGCCACAATCTCAACTGTTGGGTCATTCGGGTCATTCACAGTCTGCTCAGGCAGCTCATGCCAGATTCCAGTCTCAATTACAGTCAACAAACCAATCCCTTGCTCAGCTGCAAAACCCTACATCCAGCACTGTCGGAGTGTCATCACCTGCTGGCTCCACGCCTGGTACTGTTAGTGCCAAAAGGCCTAACCAGAAACCACCTTCTAGGCCTTCTGGTGTTTCGTCGAATAGCAACGTGGCTTCACCATTTAAAACTATGGAGTTGACACCAGCTCCACGTAGAAAGAAAAGGAAGCTTCCAGATACACGAATACCTGAGAAAGTTGCTGCAATTTTGCCAGAGTCTGCACTGTATACCCAATTGCTTGAATTTGAAGCTAGAATAGATGCTTCTATGGCAAGAAAGCAGATGGACATTCAAGAGTCACTCAAAAAGCCTCCTTCTGTTGGGAAAACACTTCGAGTGTATGTATTTAACACTTTTGAAAATCAGAGTCAAGAGGCTGATGAAAACAAGAATTCTGCACTTCCTTCTTGGTCACTGAAAATTATTGGGAGAATATTGGAAGATGGGAAAGATCCTGTGTTGGCTGGGCAAGTACAGAAACAATATCCAAAATTCTCATCATTCTTTAAGAGAATTACGGTATATTTAGACCAGAACCTCTATCCAGATAACCACGTTATTTTATGGGAGAGTGCTCGGTCACCTGTGCTTCATGAGGGTTTTGAGGTGAAAAGAAAAGGAGATAAGGAATTTAATGCAATAATAAGACTAGAGATGAATTATGTTCCTGAGAGATTCAAGCTTTCACCTGCGCTTTCTGAAATTCTTGGAATTGAGGTAGAGACACGACCCAAAATTCTAGTAGCATTCTGGCAATATGTGAAATCTCAAAAATTGCAGAGCCCCAATGATCCATCGTTCTTCATGTGTGATCCCCCACTTCAGAGAGTATTTGGCGAGGAGAAGATGAAGTTCCAAGCAGTTTCACAGAAAATAAGCCAACATTTAACTCCTCCCCAGCCTGTCCATTTGGAGCATAAGATCAAGTTATCAGGCAATTGTCCTTCTGGGACTGCTTGTTATGATATCGTAGTGGATGTTCCTTTTTCGGTTCAAAAGGATCTTGCTGCATTTTTGGCAAGTACCGAGAAACACAAAGAAATTGATACCTGTGATGAAGTAATATGTAATGCTATAAAGAAGATACATGAACATCGTCGAAGACGGGCTTTCTTTCTTGGTTTCAGTCAGTCTCCAGCAGAGTTCATCAATACTTTAATTGCTTCTCAGAGTAAAGATCTAAAGCTGGTTGCAGGGGATGCTAGCCGTAACGCAGAGAAAGAGCATCGGTCTGAATTCTATAATCAGCCATGGTAATGTCAATTTTCTTTTCTAATTTATTCTCTATCCTTTTCTTTGTGGGGTGAAATAGGCGGGCTAAAGTTTGAAGTCTAATTCTTTCCAATTTAGGATTTCCGTTTCTTGTCCCTAATTTTATAAATACTGTAAAAAAGATGTACGTTTCCTTCTAATAGAAGATTAATTTGATAAGAGACGGAGGAAAATTAAGAAGCGTATTCCTCTCTGTCATGGATTTAGCTACTTTTGGTTTGGACTGCAATAGGAAATGAATGAACATTATCATTACTAATCATTTTTATTTGGATATTAGGGTTGACGACGCTGTTATTCGATACCTGAACCGCAAATCAGCTGCAACCGAGGCTCCAAAAAGCTTGTAGTTGAAGGGTTGATCCAATTATATGTTCGGCATGCGGACCAAAGCTTACAAGTCCATTATGGTGCAGAACAAATTTTTGTTTCTTGGTATTGTTAAATGTAGATCTTGTGTCTTGGTGTGCCTGACGGGAATTCTGAGCAAGTTTGTATCTCAGGTGGCATGCGGTGTTCTGTGAGGGCAGAGATGAGTTTGGTGTTCTAGTTGTTATATAGATGATAGTGGAGAAGGCAGGAGATTTAGGGTCTTTCTGATGTAGGATTTGACCATAGATATTGGATAGGTTTAAAATATAAGATTGGATGAGTTATTAAGTGAATGTTTTAAGAATGAAATGTGTGATATGTTTGAGTAATGAAGGGCATTTGTATTCATTAATCATATATGAAGAAGAGTTGGTCTTCTCATATGATGAATCTGCAGAACATGGTTAAATCCTCGTCTTTGGCTCTGTGACAGTTTTGCTATGAATGAATGAATAACTTTGACAAAGTTAGTTGTGACCAATTCCTCTGGTAGGGAACAATGTGTTGATGTTTGCTCACATTTGTTTATTTATGTGGATGGAGACCAGTCTGTCAATCTTTTCAAGTTCACAGCTACATGCTTAAATTTTTACCAACTCAAGATAGTCCTTGCATTAAATACTCAAAACTCTCTAATCAATTAAAATTTTTTATAACATTTAAAATTGTTGAAAAATAATTTTTAGTTTTTATAAATTTCTTTTAGCCTTTAGTTAAAAATAATGATAAATCACACGGGATATGAATAATATATGTAAATGAATTAAATATTATTGATACGGTGTTTTAATTTAATTTTACAAATTAAAATAAATTAATAATTATAATAAAATTATTAGTTTAGATGGATTTTAATTTATTAAAGTCAAATTTAACGATTAGATTAGATTGTTTTTTGAATATTATTTAGAACAAAGGTGTAAATCTTTCTTATAATTTAAATTTTTTTAAAAAATATCTAATTTTGTTCTAATTTTCACTTTTTCTGAACGTATTTAGTCATTTTTTTTTATCTAAAATATAAGAAAATAGATTTTTAAAAATTAAAAATTAGAACAAGTTTTTTAAAAATTAAAAATTCAATCTCAACCGAAAATTAACTCACTCGAGTTTTTACACGTTAACTTGAATCAAACCCCTTTGCCAATCTTACTGCCGTCTCTATTTCCAGGACCTACTTGAAGCACTACCAGCATATTTCTTCTTCTTTTTTCTTTTTTTTTTGGACCCATCTCGTAAGTTACAGCAACAAAACAAAACATATTCTGCATGCCTAATTTTAAACATTGGGATACCAGATTCATCTCCATACCTTCTGAACAATCAACCATTTACACCTCTCAACCTAGCAACCAGTTCGTCCTGCACAAGGTGATAATTACCATCAGACTCAGGCTTATAATGTAATGAGAAAAAGACCAACATCTTTGATAGTACCCTGCTTCCACAAATATTTGTACAAACACATGGATCAATTCAAAACAAAGTTTTACGATCCTTACCTTTTTCCCTTTAGGTGACAGACCTCGCTCCCTAAGAAGGGCGCGAAGCCTCTCAACTGTAAGACAATGGAAGACCTTATCAGATGTGCAGCTAGCAGATCCCTCTGCAAAGCAAAAAGTTAAAACACTACTATGAACATAAGACGTTGATGACTTAAAGATGATATCTTCTAGAACAAGTATGCCCCCATTCAAACAACTCTCCAGATTTCTTCACAATTTAGAAAGGAAAGGGAATAGCATCACTAAGAACTAGAATAGTTAATTAGCTGTGAGTGGAGTGGAAATTCCAGGATGGTGAGTGGAGTGGAAATTTCAGGGGTTTTGCAATCCTAGAAGAGCTCTTAATTCATTTGAATGATGTTGAACAGGTAGATAAAATCTCCTGGACACTCAACTCAATGGAACATTCTCAAACCAATCTTGCTACAAAATGATTATCAACAGAATATTGGCAGCCCCCTGGTATAACCTGCTGTGGAGAAATGCTCTAATCCCTAAAGCCATTTACTCTCTTTGGAAGGAAAGAAATAGTAGAATGTTCAAGAACATTGAACTGGGAAAATGGTAGCTAGCTGATCAAATAGTCAACTGGATTAGATTAGCCATTTTGGCCAACGGTGCACAGGAAGCACTCACTTTGGACATGAAGAAATGATGGAAACTATGATCTGCTGGTAAAGATATTTATGTTTTGTAATGTCTTAATTCTTATGAACTTCCAATTATGTTGTGATTGAATATAAGCTTAATAGCTTAGAACTCATTGTAATGTTGTATTAGCTTCGTCTGTGGTTAATACAATTTATTCATTTTTCGAAAAAAAAAGGGAGACCCTATACCTACTCAGACACTTCAATTTTATAAAGCTCTGCTTTGAGCAAAAAATTTGCACTTCCTGTTGTACTTGGAAATGACCACTTAAGTCTCTTTGACATTGGAAATCAGAAAGCTTAGCTCCTAAAAACAATTTGTGCCAGTTCTTATGGAGCAAGGGGGATTTGCGATGTGCCTCTACCAAGAAACTGTCCCTCCATAGACTTCTAAATTAAACATAATGATACGACTTAGCCTTCACTCTGCAAAGTTATGACAAGCTCAAACAAGACTTGAGCATATTAAATGTTACTAATGTTTTCAAAGTAAATAATATACTATAAGTGCATAAACAAGCCATAGTCACAGAATACTGCAAAACCTATATTATTGATGCTAAAAAAGGGATCAGTTGCTCACCTTGCAATGAACCAGTTTCACTGTTGTTTCTCTTGGCAGATGCTCTGCCATCCACCAGCCTCTCGGGGCCCCTAAAAACATAAAGCAGCAAAGCATTGAACAGAGTATATGTGGTCATATACAGACAGTAAAAAAAGTCTTTCTCAGTAAAAAAATTTATAACGTAGCAGAGCCACAAAATCAGGAAAGTAGATAGACAATTTCAAGAAATGCTGCAACATAATGGTATGCCAAAATATACACATACTATTAACAAGAACTTTCAGGTTGCCCCGTTGAAGCAAGATGGAAATATCACCTCTTTCGTGATCCATCAGTTGAATGTGGATCTTGCACATTCTTTGAACAGGGTTCACCTATCTGCTTCTTAAGCTGAAGTGATCTGATCAGTATGTTTGCTTGGTTAGTCTTTATTTCTTGGGCCTCTGCAACAAGTAATAAGAGCTTAACTATCCCAACTTAGAGCCATCAATAATAGTATCCAAAAGTACAACCTGAACAAATATTTTCAATAACTCTTAGACAGTCCTAATACCTGATGTGCTAGATAAGGCATAAATATGATAAGTTATAGTGACAAGAAAACTTGGATACTTTAGTTTCAATTCTTTTATGTATATTCTAATTACAAGACCTGAATGTCCAGAAGGCAATAATAATGGACGCCGCAAGCAGCCTTTGGCTCAATGGTATATTCCCATCCCCAGTTGATAAAAGACTCAATTTTGAATCCCCAAGTTATCAAACAAAAGAAGGAAAGTGGCATCAACACTTCACATATTATTTTCAGAAATGATAGTGTTGTTAACCATATGATCACTGCAAAGCCAATTAACCTACTATTTCACAATATGTCAACCAGAAAGGCTTGATCCAAAAGACTAAAGGACATGGCATAATTTCTTAGCCATTAAAGCTCCATAAAGTGCTTTGCACATACCAAAAGTAACAAAGTCTACTGGTTGAAAATGAAAGCAAACCTGGAGGTGATGTATCATGATCGCTAATATAAACACGCATCCCACCCTGTGCAGAATTCGAAGAAGTGAAGATGAAAACATAATAACAGTTGGAAAAGATTCAATTGAGAAAAAATAATGAACTGAAAATGAAAAAGTCTTGCTACTACATGCCCTTAATACATAAGACTAATCACAAAAAGAAGTCAAGCAATGAGATGAACTTCAACCCTAAGCTTTCAAATACCCATATTTTTTATCTTACAAAAAGTGTATTTAATTATTCACTGCAAACACATTCGGATGATGACGATTGGTAAGCATAAAGTATTTGGATGATCAATGTAGTCAATATTTCATTTTCCTCCATTTTCAATTTATGTTTTCAATAACAATTGCAATGTAATGGCTGCGATTTACCAAAACCATTTTAACACTGTTACTATCACATTTTATCTCCATACCTCAAGTTGCAACAACAAAAAATAACAGCAACAAAGAGACACCTCAATTACCCACAACCAAAGACATGGATACAGACGTTTAAATCTTACTACTAACCTATCTAAAGTCAGTATCTTTGCATCATATGCATATAGATACTGTCAAATATGCCATCAATCACCTAGCACAAATAAGTTTACAACAACATGAAAAGACCTTTCCAAGAAATAAACACCAACGAAATAACCCATCTTTCGTTACTACATTTTCTCGAGAAACAAGCAATTATTCATTTGAATAAACAGAAATTGGGACCCTTATTCACATTGGACTTGAACTAACAAGGAAAAATGAGTAATGAGAATCACCAAATTAGAAGAGAAGACAGTGGATGATAAGAATCCGCGAGAGGGAAGGTTGGCGAGGAATTTGGAAGCGCCAGTAGCCATTAGATTTGAATCAGACGGATACGAAGCTGAGTCCTCCATGGACTAACACGACTCAGACAAAACCCTCGCGCCGTACACACAAGAACAGGAAGAGGAGACTTCGAAGACTAAATAGTTGGAGATGGTCAAAAGACTTGAGATTTTCACGGCAGTGGGCACTTCCCAATTTTTACGTACTCCAGGTTTCTGTTTATGGCTTTTAAGTAAATAAATCAAAATTTGGAAATGCATGGCAAATTAATTTATAAATTGATAGAAAGGAGGACTCGGTTCGAACTTGTCATCAACTTGAGCCCGATTTAATTTAAAATTGAATGATAAATTAATTTAGAAATTAGTAAAAAAGAAAAATTAATAAACTCAATTCAAATTAAATGAATTAAAAATCCTTAAGTCAAGTTCGAGCTTTGTTATTTTTAATATAGTGTGTTCTTATGCAATCTAAGTAGAGTTAGATAAACAACTTAAGCGTTAATTTTGAAAAGAGCTAGATGAGGTGATTTAACATATCTCCCTGATAAGAGAATTATTTTAGGAAAAGACTTTAATGATCATATAGGGGCAACCTTGAACAAATATTAATAAATTCATAGGAAATTTGGGTATGATGATAGGAATAATAGTTAGATTGCTTTATTGGATTCCATGATAGCATTTAAGTTGGTGATAGCCAACTTATTTTTCAAGAAAAATGAGGAGCACCTTGTGACTTTTAAGAGCAGAGTCATGAAAACTTAAATCAACTACTTCTTCATAAGATAGAGCGATCAACCTAGTTGTAAAGATTGCAAGGTGACACCTAATGCTTACTTATCAACTTGGCATTGATTATTAGTTATTGATCTTATAATTAAAGGTTGAAGGAAAAAGAGATGTTATAGGAGGTGTATCAAGAGTCAGATGGTAGAATCTAAAAAATGATACAGTTGAACAACTTAGGAATAGAGTAATACATGGAGAATAATGGAAATTGGAAGGAGATGTTAACCATATGTGGGAGAGAGTAACAACTCTTTTAATGGATACAACTAAAGAGATCTTGACTCTCGAGTGTTTATAAAGGGCCTAGGGTAGTAAGATGGAGTCTTGATGGTAGAATGAAGATGAATAAGAAAAGGCTAAGATTAAGAAGGTTGCCTATAAACCTATATTGAATAGCATTACAAAGGCAAAGAGGAGAGTTAATAGAGAAAGTTACAAACTAGTAAAGAAAGAGGTGAAGAAAAATATTCTTAGAAGCTAAAAGCAGAGCTTACAAAAAATTATACCAACAATTGAAAACGAGATATATTTAAGTTGACGAGAGCTAGGGAACGAAAAGCGAGAGACTTAGATCAAGTTTGTTGTATAACAGATAAAGTAGGGCGGCTACTTGTAACTGAAAATGACATCAAAAGAAAATGATAAAGATACTTCTATAGTCTTTTTAATAAAGGAGTAAAAGACAATATCTTTATAGATGATCTTAACACGTCTGAGAGGTATTGTAACTTTACTTGTTGCTAACAGATTACAAATAAAAAAATAAAAAAAACTTTGAGGAAAATGAAGAGTGGAAGGGAAGTAGAGTCTAATGAGATATCGATAGAGATGTGAAAGAGCCTAGGTAAACAAGGTCGTATTTAGCTAGCCAAAGTTTTTAATGTGATTCTTAAGTCCACCAACATGTTGAATGAGTTAAGACTGAGTATGATAATTCTTTTATACAAAAACAAAGAGGGCATCCAAAGTTGTAACATCTATAAAGACATCAAACTACTTATTCACACCATAAAGTTATGGGAGAAGGTAGTTGAAAAGAAAGTGAAAAATGATGCACTTATCTCGGGGAACTAGTTTGGTTTCATGCCAAGAAGGTACGCTACAGAAATTTTACATCTCTTTTGGAGATTAATAGAATATTATAGTAAAAGATAGTGTAACCTACATTATAATTTTCATTAACTTAGAGAAGACTTATGACATGGTACCTAGGGAAATCATGCAGAGGTGCTTAAAAGTTAAGGGAGTTTCTTATGACTTATATACGAGTTATTGGGAATATGTATGAAGGTATAAAGGCTAAAGTAAGGATGATAAGAGGAGATATAAAACATTTTTCTATTGATATTAGGCTACAACAAGGATCCGTATTAAGTCCTTTTTTATTTAAAGTATTGATGATTGAGCTCTCCAAAAATATCCAAGGGGATGTGCCTTGATTTATGTTGTTTGTTGATGACAGTGTTTTAGTAGATGAGATTAAAGAGGGTGTTAATGGTAAGTTAGAACTTTGGAATGATATATTAGAGTCAAAGAGTTTTAAATTGAGTATAACTAAGACTAAGTACTTATAGTATAACTTTTCAGACCCTAAGGTAGATCCCGATGCGGAGGTAAAGATTGGTTCAAAACTTATATCACATAAAGAATGTTTTAAGTATTTAGGACAGTGTTACAAATATAGTACTAAACTTGGTACCATATTTGGTTCTAGTGCAATACAGTATGATACTAGTCAATATCGAGTACAATTTCAAATAATTTTATAAAATTATAAAATAATTTATAAATTTTATAAAATTATAAAATAATTCCTCAATATATTGTGTGAAAAATTACTTTACTTCAATCATATCTTAAGAAATCTTAATAATATAAATTTGATATAATAAATACTTCGCTATTTTTATTAATATTATTTTCACATATTTCTTATAAATTAAAATAAATTTAATTTTAAATATCTTATTTACATGTTTTAAAAGTTATTATAACATTTTCCTATATATTAAAAAGTGTATATATATATATAGTCAATATAAAATATATAATTTTTGAAAAATATTGAACATGATTTTATTAAGCTAATATATTTAGTTATGTAATCTATAATCACTTTGTATAAGTATAATGACGTAAAAATTTTATTTAATACATTATTATTTGTATCTTTATTGTTTATTAAATAAATTATAGATAATTTTACTGTAATCTTTTTTATTTGCAAGTAATTATTATTTATATAAGAGAAATTTTAAAATTTTCAATTTAGTCTTATTTTTTATTTTTAATTTTGACAGGTATTTGATTGGTATTCTAGTTACCAATGAGTGCTAGCCGGTACTGAATGGTACCAAAGTTCGGCATGAACTTCTTGTTTAGTACCACTTTTCACCGATATAGTTGATATCGACCAGAGCGGTATTCTAAACAATGATCTAGAATCTATCATTCAAAGTAATTGAGAGATCGATGAAGATATTGTTTTTCATATCAAATTAAGGTAACTTAAATGGAAAAGTGTATTGGAAGTTTTATATAACAAAAAGATACCGCTCAAGCTCAAAGATAAATTATATTGTTTAGCAGTTAGGTCGACTATGCTTTATGAGACAGAGTGTTGATCCATCAAACAAGTACATAGTCATAAGTTAATGGTGATGAAAATGAGGATGTTCCGTTAAAAATGTAATGATAAGAGATAAATTAAAGGTGACTCATATTAATAGAAAATTAAGAGAGTAGGTGATCCGGACATGTTAAGAGGAGACTTTTTTTTTGGATTCGAGGGAACCTCGTAGATAGGCTAAGCGGGCCACCTCTCTGAAGGTTCAACTGGCGCACCACCCCACAGGCGGGCTAAGCGGGCACACCTCATCATCGATGGCCCAACTAGTTCTCCACCTACAGGTAAAATCCCGACTGCCCCAGGCTCTTACAAGAGGGGCTAGCATGGAATCGAACCTGGGACCTAACCGAAACCAAGCTCCGCTCTCAACTATCGAGCCACACCCTTTGAGGGCTAAGAGGATACATTCTGACACTACAGTGAGAAAATACGAGAAGATTGTACTTAGGGACTGTAAGACATCTTTTTTCTTGTTTGCATATTTATTTACTTATTTATTATTTTTATTTATTATTTACCTTGTTTTATATTTATTATATTATTTATTTTATATTTAATTTGTAAGTATTATTATTATTATTATTATTATTATTATTATTATTATTATTATCATCATCATTGTTGTTGTTGCTGTTGTTGTTATTATTATTATCATCATCATCATCATCATCATCATCATCTTTTAATGCCTATTTTATTTTTATTAGTATTACTTTAGTATTTTAATATGTATCTTTTATTTTTTATATTGTTTATTTATTTATTTAGTATATATATATTTCTTTTTTTTTTCTTCACGTAGGTTTGTCAGAAATAACATCTCTATCAATTAGAAGTAAGACTGAGTATTTTTTGACCTCTCTATTTTTCCCATATTAGTGAAACTTATACTGGAATGTTATTGTTATTGTTGAAATTAAATAATAAATTCAAGTTTAACTATGTTAAAATTTGATAAATATTTTTAGCTAATTTTAAAATTTTAGAAGATAACTTTTCTTCTTTATTGTTCAGTGAGAGTTTTAAGAAGTAATTTTAGAAATAAAAAATAAAGAGAATTTCTTTATCTAAATATCAAAAACTCAAACAAATGTTTTATGTAGCAATTTGATAAATTTAGGTCTTATGAAAAAAAAAATAGATGGTAGACTAATTGCTTTACCTAAAAAATAAATAAATAAATTTATAGAAATTATTATAACTTCTTAAACCCTTCTTATATATCGAAAATAAATAATTATTATTAACAATCAATATTTATGTATAATTTATATAATTAATTCATAAATTTAGTCCAGTATCAAGTAGAAAGTCAAGATAACCATCTATTTATGTATACACTTTAGCAAAAGGATCACTTTTGACTCAAGTTTTTCACCAATTTATAAGGTTAATTCTAGAGAAAACAATTATAATCCCAAAATTTAGAAAACATTAAAATTGGAGCCTAGCATACCAAAAAATTGAACCTCATTTTTTAAGTACTAGGTCAGCACTGGCCTAACAATTTTTAATTTTTTAAAAATTTTTCTACCCCCATTACCACATCATTGCTAGAGTAACAAAGTGAGATCCACTTTTAAAAAAATGACAAAAGAGTCAATTTTGACCGTAATTTTTATATCATTCAACAAGTTTAACTGTAACATTTTAGAAAGAATACTTAAGACCCTAACTTTTAAAAAATGTTAAAAATTTAATCTCATTATAATGGTATTACTAACAACTTGAGGATGTCACTGACATGAACTTTTTTATTTATTTTATTTTATTTTATTTGCATCTTATAACGGCTTTGTAACGAAATTGCAATGTGAGACCTGCAAATAAAATAAATTTATAGCAGTTTTATAAAAAGTGTAGTTCTCTATTATGACTTTATAAATAGTGCAGTTCTCAATTACAAGGAGTGTAATTCATTTTTCAAGTAATTTTTTAAGTTTACAATACAAAACTTTTAAACTTCTCATATGTACATGGGTAAATATTTAATTATCATTTATACACGTAACATTTTAGTGATTTTTAGTTTTTTAATATTTATAAATTTCATATTTATCTTTATAATTAAAAAATATATAATTTTTATGATTCCATGTAAGTTTATTGTTGTTATTATTATTGTTGTAGTTGTTATTATCAGAAATTTTAGTAATTTTATATTTTATTAATTTACATATATCATAAAGAAATAATTGTTATTAGTTAAGGTTTTTTTGTTTTTCAAAAGGGGAGTTAAGAGAGAATTTAACAAGAAGTTTGAAGTAATATAATTACAACTTGTTATACATAAATATAGTGAAAGATAGAATTTTTAATTCAATATTTGTTAGTTTTATTTATATATAAAAATATGAAAGAATATCTAATTTGTTAAATATTTTATTAGATTGTTATAATGAAATAAGAATTGTTATTAAAATAATTTGCATTGTTAATAGTAAATTTATTTTAAACTTGACTAAATCTAGTCATTTTAATTTTTCCACATTGCAATTTTGTTATGAAGTCGTTATAATATGCAAATAAAATAAAATAAATAAAAAATTATTAAAAAAAGTCTCAAGTTAACGACATCATCAAGTCATTAGTCATTATGTTATAATGAATTTAAATTTTAACGTATTTTCTAAAAGTTAAGGTCTTAAATATTTTCTATGAAATATTATGATTAAACTTGTCGAATGATGTAAAACTTAGGGTAAAAATTGACTCTTTTGTCAAAAACATTTTTAAAAGTGGATTCCACCTTGCCATGTTAGCAATGACGCAGTACTGGCGCTTATAAATATTTAAAAAATTGTGTGTCAGATTTGACACTTAATAGATAGAGTTAAATTTTTCGATATAGTGTAGTCCAATTTTAACATTTTCTAAATATTAAGGTTATAATTGTTCTCTCTAAAATGTTATAGTTAAACTTATGGATTGATGAATAACTTATACTCAAAAGTGACCTTTTTATCGTATACGTTCTATTAAAATTTGTTATGAGTCAGGTCGAGTAGCTGTGACGGAACAATTTTCCTCAAATGAGTGTTGACTAATGTTGGTAAGATTTGATTGGTCTTATCCGAAGTCAACAAACTCGACTCGAGTTGGTCGAACTCAAATTTTTCTTAAAATTATGAACTTTGGGATGGGTTTGGACGATTAAAACTCTAATCGGCTTCAACTTGAAACTCAAAATAAAAAAAAATCATAATTTTTATTTTTTAAATTTAAAAATATTTAAATTAAACTTAATTCGAGCTCAATCGGGCTTTAAACTGCTCAAGCCGGATTGAACTCAGAGTTTGGACCAAAAATTTCAAAGTCTTATGGGCCAACATCTCTGGTCATGATAAGCAGGGGCATGGATACAATAACGAGCTACCTGAAGTTTGGAGGGACAAGCAAAATATTCAAAGTCAATTACACTGATTGAGAAGAAACTTCACCCCTTCCACACAGATTTAATTCTGTCTGTTGGTCGAAATTCTTCATTTCGTCTGCATTTGGGTTGTTCTTGACGAAAGCCACTCGATCATTCCTTGTTTAGAGTTTGGTACGAAGCATCCTCACTAGTGTCTCTGCGGACGTCAGTATCCTGGGAGACATGAAACATAGCTTTTAGACACTAAGACAAGCTGTCCCGTACGATTTCTCCAATTGAATTGCCAAACAACAGACATCCCACAGAGAATTGTCCAGCGTTTTCCTAAAGCAGAAGCGACAAATGGGACTAACTATCTTGAGAGTTTGCCCCCTTTGAGATTGAGACTAACTGAACCGCAGCTTCCTCTCTTACCAATAATGGGGTAAAATCCTACGGTAGATTGGCGAATCAATTGATCAAACTACATCATTTTGGGTCCAACAAATTGGGTCGGTAAGTTAATCAGAAATATGGTAAATGATCAAAACAAGTGTGTTAGTAACACACATGAATGATAAAAGTCCTAAGAAGAAAGCTCACCTTCTCATACAAGTTAAAAAGGCAATTTCAACAAGAAAGGATCCTGAAGAATGAAATCAATGTGAACTTCAGGAGCATTTCTTGTTAAAACCTTGTCTCCACTGACTGTGAACTTCAGGATCATTTCTTGTTAAAACCTTGTCTCCACTGACTGTCAATTTACATGCAGGACGGATACTAAATACCTTTTGAGTTTTGACTGCTGGAACCACCTGGAAATGAAAAGTCACACTTACCTTGAATGATCTTTAAGAATATTTTAAAGTACATAATGCAATGATTCAACAGGTTTTACAATCCCAAACCTGGTAATAGCTAGTTTTAACTCATTCCAATGCAACCGCAAGCAGAGATAAATTGCCACAATTACCTAGTTTAAATGGCCAGGCCAGTGGAGGATTCGTATCCCATTAGAATCTAGGCATGAAAATGTGCTTCTGAGGCATCCATGATGGTTCGATCCTCACGAATCATGATGATGTCATAATTACGATATCAAGAACTTTGTCAGCTTCCAGAAAATCAAATCCTTTAGACCTCTGAAAGAAACAGAAACTTCCTCAACTGATCTAAGGAAGTTCAAGAAGTTTCCACTACATCGATACATCACCAGTTGATTTCGAATTCTCTTAGAGCTACAAATTTGATTCATCACTCAAATCTATTGTTCATTTTAGTGTAGGAGGCCTCAAGTTACTCTACAGCACCAAGACCTTGAGTTGAATCTTCTCAAAAACAGTTTCTCTCTTCTTTAAGTTTCTCTTTTTCATACCTTTATGCGAATTATACAGATGAAATAAGTCTCAAGATTAGAAATGCATAGATACCATTTACTTCCATGCTAAATGTGATTGCAATAAAATACATGCATCTGGACATAATCCACAGTAGATGCTATTGTCTACAACACATGTACAGAACTCAGATAACATATTAAAAGGTATAACTTTCACTGTTTCACAGATACCTGTCTTTAAAACATTAACAGCGACAACATAAAAGCATATTATCAAGATAAATAGAGCAGGTGAACTCTCTCCTAAATCTTGCAAAAGCAAGTGCTTACCTGTTACAAGAGTTCTGTATTCTATGTACCCTTTCTTCTTAAGTGGTGAAGAACAAGAGGTACCCCTTCAAACAAATGTAATAGATAATTCTCTAAATCCTCTGGTGTGTACTTTATGTATTTCCCCCCATGCTTGCCACTTTCTAGCTGACTCCCAAACCTCCCCACAAATGCTCGGTAAGCTGGTAATACTTTTTCAGAAATAGATAGTCGAAGCTCTTCACGAAGCTGAGGATCCGGGACCTTCCATCCGGTCTGAACCCGATAGATTTCTTCAAAACAAGCATTGAAGTTCTTGAACCTTTCCTTCAAAACCACTTTGGATACATTACTGACACTCCCACCAATTCCTTCATCCTTCAAACAAGCCAAAGCTTTACTCCAGCTAGCTCTAAGATAAGCAGTAGCGAATTGGCGTATCTGGCCTCTGCGTTTTCGAACCCAATGATCTCCCAAAATCTTAATAAGATCAGAGTCCTTCACTTTCTGAACTACGTAAAGGATATTATTCATTAAGAAAATGTATTGCATAGCACCATGATCATACAGTTTTGACTTCTCCTCAATATTAGACTCCATAGTGGAAAGCAGGGCCATCAACCTCCTGGCCACTGGAGTCATACCTGCCGAATCACCATCATCGTTCTGAAAAGTTTGGGACTCATCCTCATCCCCCTCCAACAGAGAATTCAGAGTCTCACTATAATCCACAATCAACTTCACATAATTCATGACATAACGCGTAAGAGGATGGATCTCTCCACCTTGCATAGGCTTCCTAGAAGTCTCACTCTGCACAGCATTTTCAAATTCTGCGAAAGTCCCTTTAGCAGCTTCTCCCAACCCAACAAGTACTCCCTTCACCTCACTATATACAAACTCATCGGTAACCATCAACCGCAAATCCGGAAGAACATCAAGCAAAGCATCATACATATCCAAAATCCTGAAAAGCTTCTCCGGTGACCTCCTTGCAATAGCCACAGCATCCCCAAAATTCAACAGCTGCATCACACACCCTTTTGCAGTCTCGTTAAAACAGATTTCCTTAGCTGAATCAGACGCACAAAAGATCTGCTCACAAAGCTTCTTCTCTCCAGACAAAAGCACCTTAACTGTAACCTTCAAAGCCTGGACCCACTTCCTCATTTTCTCATCCAAAGTTGTCCATCCAATTTTCTGAACTTCTTCTATGCTCAACTTCTCAACTCCCAAAATCTGTAAGCACTCGTCCAAAGCATCTCTCCTAACATTACTATAGACCTGTACACACTCCTTCTCATACCCAGATCGGATCATTCGCTCCGCAATCTCTTTCAACTCCTCAACTGCTCCAATTTTTATCAAATCAACACACACATCATCACCCAAACTCGCTCCTCGCACATGAAAACGTGAACTCTCACATTCCAATTCCCCAAAACTACCAAATTCCTCCTCAATCTCACCATCGTTGTTCACAAGAGACGACGGTACTCGCCTAATAGATCCGTACAATCGCTCCGCGTCAAGAGGAACAGTGTTACTAATTAGTATATGACGAAACTCTTCCTCTAACCTCGACATAGCCACTTGTACAGCGGTCTCAGCTCGGTCCAATATTTCTTTATCAGACTGAATCGACAAGTCATCCAATAATTCGAGAACTTCGTCGATGGCGGCCAAATACTCGGTGGCTTCCTCCGGTGAGTCCTCCCAGCACGAAGCGGAGCGGTTCGTGGCGCAATAGGCAGCGGGGTCCCACCGGAAAATGATCTTCTCCGCCTCCTCCATCCGAGACTGAGAATTCGACTCCTGTTTAATCAAATCGGTGATGTTAGACAAACGGTTATCAAAGCTCGAGAAGATCAACAGCATGTCTTCACGAACGTTCTTGGGAGTGTTAAGGCTCTTGACGATCTGCTGAGCGGTGGCCATCACCCGATCGTCGCCTCCGCCGCCTCCGCCGCCGAGACTGGTGGTCGTGGTGGTGGCCATTTGGATAGCGTCCTCTGGACGGCCTGCGATTCCAATTCTCCGTTACGGGTATGCGAGTGCGATCGGAGAATTTTGGGGATTGTGATTGGAGTTTGTCTGGAGGAGGTTTGGGATTAGAACTTTAGAAGTGTTCGAGGAAAATTATGACGAGTCCACTTATTTCGGACATCCATTTTATTTTATTATTTATATATAAATATAATTTTCTGAGTCCCCGAGACAGAAAATAAAAGAAAAAAGAAAAAAGAATATATATATATATATATATAACAAAGCCCCGTACGCAAGTGCACTCCACCAACATATATTGAAACATACCCTAATAAATAAAATAATAATATAAAATATAATAAATAAAATAACATTAATATAATGATGAGTTAGTTTAACTCAATCTTCTAAAAGTTGAATCGGTTCGACCAGTTTATTGATAAAAATTTTGGACCGGCCAATTATTCGGTTCAGGTTTTAAACTTTTCAGTTTTATTTAATTCAATAATTTTTGTTGTTAAAAATATATCAATTTATTAATTAATCAGCCAATTTTTTTAAACTAACGAGTTTTTATAAATTAAAATAAAAAAATTAATTTTTGTCTTGTCAATTTAACTTTTGATCCGATTTTGAAAACATTAGTTTAACTTTATTTTGATAATAATTTTATTTAATAAATATTTTTAGAATTTTTATGTTTTAAATATTTTGAAGTAATTAAAATAACAACACTATTATGAAGAGTGAATAAAGCTATATGAAAAAATTTTATCTTTTATCTTATTATTAGAAACATTTTTCTTTTTGGAAACAGAGGGACCCACAGTTGTTATCTTTTGAATGCGCACTGGGTAAATTTTCGGATTGACTCAATAGCTTATAAATCACACCAACCAGGTATTCTGCACTAAACAAACCCTATACGACAGGCTCGATCGATAGAATGTAAGGAAGAAGATTCGAACACAGAACCTTTTGATCTCATATCCCCCATTCCACTAACTCGACCACCCCTCAAGGAGCTTATTATTAGAAACCACTAAATGTTAAAGCACGTAATGCAATAACTTCCATTAAATTTTAATCAAAGTTTGACGTTTCAATATTTATATTATTTAGTAATTTTAACGCTTTTCACTATTTAGAAAATTGAATTTTAAATTTTCTTATTTATCTTTTATAAAATTACAATATTTAGCCTCTTTGGTTTATGTTTATAAATTATAATTATTTTATTTAAAATGTCCAAGATGTCACGTAAGCAATATATTGGACTCTTTTTATATTGACTTTGTGGAAATTTGGAAAATATCTTTGTGTGTGAAAAGAACTTACGAGGGATGGTAGAAGGAAAAGTAAGCAATGAGTTGACTTTGAACCGACGGACGTGCTTGCACTTGGTTTTCAACTTCTTGTATTAGTGTGGGAGCTATGTCGGTCCATACAGGTGCAGCTAATTCTTTTTCAACTTTGGCCTTGAAATTTCTATATTATTATTTGACTAAACTCAAACTAACCTCACAAACTTAAATTCATCATATTTTTTTTTTCATATGCTCATGGATTTTATGCTAAAATAACAAAAATATAAAAATTCAAGATCAATTTAATAAAATTCGTATTTAAAAATTAAAGTGTACATAATATTAAAATTAGAACAAGTTTAAGTTATTTGTAATAAGTAAATAAATAAACGTGTTGGATAAATTCATAATTATTATGAATAATAATCTGAAATTAATCTATAAATTGTTGCCCTTTATAAAATGTTATGACAAAGTAACTTCTAATTTATAAAGATTACAAATATATTAAATTGCTTAACATTATTTGTGCCACATAAACACCAATCTTGTAAATATTTCGTGTTATGGAATCGATGTGGTAATTTATGCCTTTGCAGCTAATCGATTAGCTGTAATTTTATATATGATATTATTATTTTAATAAAGGTATTTTATTTTTTATGTATTTTGTTAATTACACTTGATGTTCTAATATTAAAGATAATTTCCGTAGAATAATTACAATGAAATTGAAATTATGATAAGATTATAATTATAATATTCAACTTGCATTAAATTGAACCGATTATTAAGATCTCAAATAGAATATTACTTATATGCTTAGAGATTTTCTTATTATAATAGTTGTATAATTGATCCTTAGATTTGAAATTGTCAAGGTCTCTCATGTGAAAATTACTGTGTTTTGATGTTAACTATGATATATTCTCTTTAGGTTAGTTTAGCTGATATTACTTGTATGTATCATATAGAGATAGTTGAGTAAATCAATAAAAGATTCATTACATCTAAAATAATTAGATAGAATGCTTCACTTGTTGGACCCCGTTTTCGGAGCCCAAATATTCGGAGACAAAACGGAACCCGTCAACCCCTAATGGTGGCGTGCCCACAATAGTTGAATATCGAACAATTAAAATTTAGAGAGTCACAAGCCAAAATCCAATCATATTTCATAAATGAATTCTAAAAGAGTTTATACAAGCTCATTTCAAAATACCAAAAATACAAAAATATGAAATATGAAATACACACGATACAATTTGAATGCTTATGCTTAAAATGATTCTAAATTACAAAATTTCCTGAACTAACTTCATTACAAAAGTCTCTATTCTCACTGTTTGCCAAGCTTTGCAAGGATCAATGCTTATCTGCCTTTTTCTGCACCTGCGGAGTGGAAGGGAAAGGGGTGAGCTGCGAAGCTCAGTGGCTTATATGTTTATAGCCATTGGCGACGAGCCACACAATCAAACATACATATACTTCATATATTCATATACATTTAAAACTCATTAGGCCAGAAATTCAATCATTCACAATTCAAATTCACAACTCATAATTCAACATATCATCACATAGAACATGTCAAGTGTAATTAATCATCAAAACATAACACTCAATCTTGCATCATAACTTGACATATCAAAATGCAAATG
>JAOTBA010000007.1:22246535-22258546 GCA_025629845.1 Erythroxylum squamatum
CCCTCTCAGTCCAGAGCAGGACTGGACATCTGATGGACATATTAGGCAAAGGGACATAACCGAGCACCGCTCTAAACCATCGAGACAACCTGGCTCTGATACTATATTAGAATTGCCTAACTCACCCCCAAAAGCTAGCTCAAGAGGGAAAGGTTTGCACACTATTCTAAATTCTTGAATGCTTTCATAGTTGTCCGACGTGAAATTGCCGACAATAAACGAAAAATAATGAATGAGTCTTTTCGTAAAGATGAAAGCCTATAGTTGTTTCCTTTTATTGTCTATCTAGCAGCCAATTATTATCTTACTTACGTAGATTTTGGTCATATTGTAAAATGATTAACTGTCTTGAACTCTCTGTAACGTAAATTTAGATTTACCTATAATTAAAAGTATTTTTAATTAAAAAAAAAACCCAACTGTATTGCTCTCACCAACCCCAACTCCCAACGAAAAGGCCAAAAATAAAGATATTTTGTATTAGGCGACGCTTGGAGTACAAGAAAAGTCATAATTAATTAAATAATCGGACCCCACACCATTTTATCCACAAATTAGTTAATTAATAATGTGGAATTTGTATGGTACGTACGGTGCGGGTCAACAACCTGGAAATTCCTTCCCCGACTTTCCATGCCAGTCACGCATACCCTCTTCTTTTCTTGCTTAAATTGCACGCAAAATATATTATTATAATAAAACAAATTTATATCTGAGGAAAACATTATATATAACAAATTCTCCCGTGTTGAATTCTTTGTCAGGTACTTGGAGGTTTTGGCAATAACAAATTTATCTAAAGAAGTTCTGCATGATTGTAATTTCCGCCATCCAAAAGTGGAGATTTTGACGAAGAAACAGAGTGGTTGGTTACGTACACTCAAACTCTAGGCCTGGACTTTTATGCACTGGTGACTCGTCATTTTATCTGAAGTTTCGTCCCTCCACTTTGTACCATCCGACTGTCTGTAGACTTTGAAGCTTAAAGAAATAAAGGATGTTATTAAAATTTTATAAATCGCTTTTACAATGAATTAGGATCATAAAGTGATGAAAGTCTATTGTCTCTCCAATAAGATTTAAAAGAAGATATTTGACTATAAAAAGGATGAATTTTAGATTAAAACAAACACTGGAATATGTGGTAAATTCACAAATTATAATATTCAACCTCATCTGATAGGAACTATTGAGGGGGGAAAGTAGTGAAATGGATTTTGGTTGACCCAGACATTATCAAATTCATTGGGCGGCCATGAACATGTGCTAATTTTGACTTATTTTGACTATTCAAATTTATGATATAATTAAAATTTTATAAATTTTTATTAAAACTAGAATAATTAGTTGATCTGAATCTACTAGGTGAAATGGAAAGAATTAGGAGACGAAAGCCTTCCATTTTTGTCAAATTTGTTGTAAATTATATACCATTGCAATAATAACAACAACATTAATTAAGAATTTTAATGAGGTGTCAGATATGGAAAATTTTAGTAATATAAACTTTTATCACTAATTAACAGAGAAGTTATTTTTAAATAACCCCTATGAAAATTATTTACAGTTACAATTATAATAAGTGCCTGTTTGAATTGACTTTTAAGAGGTCAATAAGTGCTTTTCTCCATCACAAAATCCTTTTTAAAGAAAAATGGGTGTTTGAATGTAAAATAAAAATGCACTTCTTTAATAGATATGGCTTTTTTGGTAGTCAAAATACAGTTTTTTAAGAACCTCAAATTTGGAGCTTTTAAAAAATGCTTTTTCAAGTAGATTTTTTAAATCAATTAATGAGCCTATTTTTAAGTTCCTTTTGTCTTATGTTTTGCACATAATTCCACAATATCTACAAACTCATTTTTCCGTTTATTATGTATTTAACTATTTAATCAATTTATATATTTATTTTAGAATTTATATAATATTATTTGTCTTTTATATGTTTTAATATTTATTTTCTATATTAGTTTACTTATATTATAATCTATATAAAAGATTTGGTATATACATTTTCATTTATGTTTCATATGGTTTAAAATGATATAATAATTAATATATTATGATTTACATATTGTTTAATATACTTTAAATAATATTTATATGCATAAATAATTTTTATTATAAAATAAAATATATTTAAAATTAAAAGTGCTTTTTATTTTTATGTTGCCAAACAGTCTACTGTACGAAACTCTTTCAAAAAATATCTTTTTTAAATGACAGTTAAATAGTCAACTAGCTTCTTATAAAAGTTCTTCTCAGAAAAGCTCTACAAAAAAAAGCTCTACTGGCAAAAGCTCTACTGGTATAAGCCTAACCAGAGGCATTTGGTTAGATGAAGTTTAAAATTAATTAATTAAATTTCATATCAATATCATTCATCTTAATTTAATTTTCTCATAAAATAACATGATTTTAATTTGTAAATTTAAAAATAAGATTAAGTTTTCATTTTGATTAATTATACCAAATCGTCATTATTTTGAATCAGTACAAACCTCCACTCATGCTTTTGTATAAAAACTTTTAGATTCAATTTTTAATTTTCTAATTCAATTTACTTTAATAACTTTTGTTATTGAAAATCGATCTATTTATTCATTAATTAGTCAATTTTTATAAATTAATAAGTTTTTATAAACTAAAATAAATCAATTATTTTTTATTTAATAATTATTTTTTAATTGAACTCCAAATTCTTAAATAAGCAAAGACAATCTCTTCTAACCATTTTTTAAATTTTTTTCTTTTATTTAATCTTGAGCCGATTTTATGATAAATCTTTTAAATCTTAAAATCTCTTATCTTATTAGTTAAAATTTCAATATAGTTTTTTAAACATTGATAAAAAGGAGAAAAAAAAGTTTGATTGGGAATGAAGTGAACAAACTAAAGATAGTTTGAGTTTAGAAATCCTTTTTTAGATCTAATCAAATATGAAAAATTAGGTCAGACCAAGTCGGTCCAAAATTAATGAGCCAAACTGAACCCAATCAGACTCGGGCATTCAAGCCGGACCGAACTGTTTTTCGGGCTTGGGCTTAGGCCTCCTACAATTTCAAAACGTAATTAGCATAAGGATGTAGCAGTTTGAATGTACTAGCATATTAATATATCATGTACTGACAGGGATAACTGTAGAGATTGTATTATTTACGTATATGATAAGAGTTACAGCTATAGATCCCTCCTGGAAATTATCCCAGGCCAATACACTTAGCAGTGACGAATCATGAATAATGAATATCCTTCCCTCTCTCTTATGTTTCGGCTATGTTCCCTCTGCTGTACCCTATACAATCTCTTTCTATAACTAACTCTCGATAGTTTGCCTAACAACCTGCCTAGGTGGCAACAGTGATTCCTTTTCCCATCTTGCCCCTACGAATGTAGGTTTGGATGGGCTTAGGCTGAACTATGGGTTGTGGCTGAATACTAACATTTCCCTCCTCCTCAAGAGGCACCTTGTCCTCAATGTGGACAAAAGGAAACTGTCCCCCTGATGAAATATGCATCCTCCCAAGTAGCTTCTTCAGCTGGTTTGTCTCTCCATCGAACAAGCCATTGAAGAATGTTGTTGCCCTTAGACTGAGACATTCGGGAAGCCAGAATTGCTTCTGGTTCAGCGAAATCTTCATGATCCATTTCTAACCCGTGAGGTAGTGAGGGCTCGATAGAGTGGTCACCAATTGCCTTTTTGAGTTGGGAAACATGGAAGACCGGATGGAATTTGGATGAAATAGGGAGCTGCAATTGATAGGCAGCCTGCCCCACCTTGCCAATGATCTTAAAAGGTTCGTAATAATGGGCTGAAAGCTTAGGCCAATAGGACCAATTCTTCGGTTGTTTAGAGGTAAAGCAGTGGAGATAGGTTTCCAAACACCGATTCAGCACCTCGTTTGACCATCCGTTTGCGGATAGTAAGAAGAACTCATTTTTAAAGTTGTTCCTTGTCGTTTAAACAGCTCATTCCAAAAGTTACTAGTGAAGAGTGGATCCCAATCACTTAAGATAGAACTAGGAATGCCATGCAAACGAACTATCTCACGGATGAAAACTTCAGCCACGGTTTTAGCAGTGAATGGATGTTTGAGGAGTAGGAAATGAGCATACTTAGATAGGCGGTCCACTACCACTAATATGACTTCAAAACCACGAGATTTAGGGAGTCCGGAAATAAAATCCATGGAGATTTCATCCCAAATTAGCTGAGGAATAGGTAGAGGTTGTAAAAGTCCAGCAGGGGACATGGCCAAATACTTATTCTTTTGACAAATGATGCATTCACGCACATACTTCTGAATGAAAGACTTCATGCCTAACCAAAACAGTCCAGAAGCAAACCTTTTATAAGTCTTGAGGAAACCTGAATGCCCTCCTAAAGGTGAAACATGGAACTCATGGAAAAATTGAGGGATAAGCACTAAAGTTGCTGAAATTACTAACCTGTTTTTGTAGAATAATAAGCTATCACTGAAATGATAATCAGGTTTAGAATGTGGATTTTGTTGTGATGATTAGGTGTAGCTGGTCATCTTCCTTGACTTCCTGACGTACAATATCCATATCTAGCCAAAACGGAGCTGAAATGGCTGAAAGTAGTAATCTGTCCTCTTCGACCCTGGAGAGTGCATCTGCTGCCCCATTTTGTTTGCCAGGTTTATAGATTACCCAACAACTTGGCTTGCCAACATTGTTGGTCTATAGAGGGAATCAGTTGGTCCAATAAGTGCTGTCGGTATAAGCCTTGAAATGCCTCCCAACTAGAAAATGTTTCCAATGCTGTATAGTCATTATCACTGCCATCACTTCCTTTCATAGACTGATTTGGAACATGTTGATTCAACCAAAGCCTTGCTGAAATATGCTAGTGGGCGACCCTCTTGAATTAAAACAGCACCCAATCCTCTACCCGAAGCATAACATTCAAGGGAAAACTCCTTGGAGAAGTCGAGTAGAGCAAGAATGGGAGACGAAGTCATCCTCTTCTTCAAATCATCAAAAGCAACTTGGCACTCCCTACTCCATTTGAACCCATCTTTCTTGGTAAGGTCAGTAAGAGACTTGGCAATTTTACCATAATCTTTAACAAATTTCCGATAGTACCTGGTGAGACCAAGGAATCCCCGTACTCCCTTGACATTCTTAGGAATAGGCCATTCAAGGATACTTTGAATCTTTGAGGGGTCCATTGCTAACCCTTCACAAGAAAGAACGTGGCCCAAATACTCCACAGACTTCTGACCGTAGATACACTTTTTCTGATTTGACAATATGATTTGCCAACAACCCATTGTCAAACAGTAATTTCAACACACAAGCTAAATGCTCCAAGTGTTAGTCCCAACTGGAACTATAAACCAGAATATCGTCAAAAAATACTAAAACAAACTTTTGTAGTAGGGGTTTAAAAATTGAATTCATTGTAGATTGGAAAGTAGTAGGGGCATTCATAAGACCGAAGGGCATCACTAGGTACTCATAATGCCCCTCGTGAGTTCGAAACCCCGTTTTATAAGTGTCTTCCTCTCGAACCCTGATTTGATGAAAACCTGACCGTAGATCAGCTTTAGAAAAGTATCTAGCCCCATGTAATTCCTCCATCAACTCATCCACTACTGGAATTGGGAACCTGTCGGGTATTATGAGCTTATTTAAAGCTCAATAGTCGACGCACATTCGCCAAGAGCCGTCTTTCTTTTTGACAAGGATAACTGGGCTTGAAAATGGGCTTACATTATGTTGGATAACCCTTGTTTCGAGTAAGTTTCGAATCTGCCTCTCAATTTCATCCTTGTGGTGGTGTGCATGTCTATATGGACGAATATTCACCGGTACCGCCCCCTCCTTTAAGTTAATAGCATGATCATGAACCCTCCTAGGTGGAAGGCCCTTCGGTTCCTGAAAAACTGACCCAAACTTGGACAAGACAGACCGCAACTCCTTCAGCTAATCTGCATCCAATGTGCTCATTTCTTTGGTTAAGGATCTCCCAATTTACATCGACCATAACAGCCCTTCTACTTCTAGGTTTTGATATTTTAAAATCTATTGTAGAGCATGAGGGGAAGAGGCTTGCATGTTAATCCCTTGCAACGTGAACTCCATTCCTCTTCGATCAAAAGACATATACATCTTCTTCCAATCAACCTTCACCACTCCTAAAGTTTCCAGCCATGCCACACCTAGGATTAAATCAGGCTCTCCAGTATCAAAAACATAAGCATTCACAGTGAATTCTTCACCATTTAGTTCTAACTTTATCTCATTACAGATTTCTTGTGAAAAAGAGCGGTGCCCATCTCCCAATCGAACTCCAAATGTCCTAGTTGGAGTAACAGTAATTCTCATAGCCTCTACCAACCTACTGGACACAAAGTTATAACTAGCTCCTCTATCAACCAAAATAACAACAAGCATTTCCCGAAGCTTACCAATTAAAACCATTGATTTTGTTGATGAAGATCGACCCTTCTCTAACTCTCTGAACTCCACTGAATTACATACCAACTCCCAATCTTCTTGATGTCCTTCATCCACTGGTTTTTCCTGTCTACTCTCTCCGACTTCATCTTCATCACCCTCCCAAATTATTAGCCGAAATTCTTTATCTGGACAACGGTGGAGGGGACCGAAGGTCTGCCCACATTTAAAACATAAGCCTTTTGCCCTCCTTTCCATAAGCTGATCGTAGGTCAGATTACGTGTTCCCTTTCATTTTGCGTTCCCTGGTCAGTGACCATCAGAGGTGGGACCTCTCTGCTTGTTGGGTGGCGCCTTCATGTCATTTTTAATAGTTCCCCCTATATGATACAGCTGAGCTGGACGAAACGTGTTGAAGTTTCCTGTACGGGACCCCACGTTTGCTTGAAAGCCGTCTGGTTTTCTCCTTCCTTCCCCTGGCCGAATCACACCTTCACCCACTAGTTCCCTTTCAAACTTCCTTGCGATCGAAAGGAGCTAGACTCTAGTTGGGGGGTCGTGGGTTCTGACCCTGTTCCTTATTTCTTCGCGTAGACCCCCCAGAAAACAGCTCATATACCACTCTTCCGGGAAGTGGCCTATTTGTGACGCCACCCTTTCAAAATCGTCAATATAACCGTCAACTGAGCCCCACTGAAATACTGATTTTAGTTGTTCGATTAGGTGTCCTTCATCCCTGCCTTCATAACGATCGAACAGTGAGCGTTTGAACCTTTCCCAAGTCATACATGGGTCGAACTCCTGTAGATTCATGAACCAGTAGAGTGTCGACCCCTCCATGCAAATCTGAACCATGGGTATACGAAGTTCAGGAGGAATCTCATGAATCAGAAAATATGATTCAGCTCTCGTGACCCAGGCAAATGGGTCATCCCCGTGGAAAGCAAGGAGGTCGACCCTACGTGCGACGTTCCTATACTCCTCCCATGCTCGTTCTGTGGTTACCGAAGGAACGTGGTCACCCTGTCGACGATGCCCAACCCCTATCTGACCGCCTGTGGGCCTATCGTTGCCAGCGGTGACCGAAGAGAAGTGCGCAGGTCTGTCTCCACTCGCTGAAGAAGACGCATTATGAGTAAACGCCAATGATTCTTCTTCTTCACCCACTTTCTGTTTCTGCGAGTTTCTAGCCATCAAAGATTGAAACCCATCCTTCATCTCCGACTGTATCAGATTTTGTGATTTGGCCAGCGTGGAGGAACTCAGCTGCGATCGAAGGTCCTTCAACGTGGCATCGTGCGACTTCACCATTGCTTCTTGGGCCAACAATGATGATTCTTGTCTCCTGAGAGACGTTTCCACAGCAGACATTCTAGCTTCCATACGTGTTTGCATACAACCTCTACCCTCTTTGTCTCTCAATGAAAGCACCAATTGATAGGGATAACTGTAGAGATTGTATTATTTACGTATATGATAAGAGTTACAGCTATAGATCCCTCCTGAAAATTATCCCAGGCCAATACACTTAGCAGTGATGAATCATGAATAATGAATATTCGTCCCTTTCTCCTATGTTTCGGCTATATTCCCTCTGCTGTACCCTATACAATCTCTTTCTATAACTAACTCTCAATAATTTGCCTAACAACCTGTCTAGGTGGCAGCAGTGGTTCCTTTCCCCATCTTGCCCCTACAAATGTAGGTTTGG
This sequence comes from Erythroxylum squamatum, assembly GCA_025629845.1. Taxonomy (NCBI): domain Eukaryota; kingdom Viridiplantae; phylum Streptophyta; class Magnoliopsida; order Malpighiales; family Erythroxylaceae; genus Erythroxylum; species Erythroxylum squamatum. The sequence goes on from JAOTBA010000007.1 coordinate 22,254,673, forward strand.
ATGGACTTAGGCTGAACTATGGGTTGTGGCTGAATACTAAAATGTACACTTAGATTAATACCAGGTGCCGGAGCATAAACGGCTTATCCCATTCCCACAAACCATTCTCAGTCTCTGTTCTTTACTTCTCCTCCTTACAAACCCTGATTTGGTGTGATAGAACTCTCATGAGTTTGCACTCTTTTGGATCATTTTGTAGAATTCAAATATCACTTTCTGGACTTATCAATCCAATTAGTAAATATCTTTATATACATTTGAAGCAACTCATAATAGTAATGTGCGCATTATGTTACTAGAAGTTTAACTGAATCCCCTTCAACCAAGTTGCCATCTTTGCAGCTCGGAGCAACCCTTTGTGAATGTGTCTTATTGTTTTGCTCGTGCCGGTGAAGATCATCTCACCAACGTTGTCAACTGGGGCAATGAATCATCATGAATCAGGAATGAAAATTAACCTGCCAGGATCATGGGGTTTCAATAGTTTTAATGCCAATGATTTTAGCTCTTTCTTTACAACAAATAGGTCAGATGTTCTAAGAGAGATTCGTACATTGAATGAATGATCTATAATTAGATTGTAGCCGTCAAAGCAAAACATACAAAAATGAAAGTTTAGGCCCTTTCCTTGATGCGGCTAAGTGCATTGATTTGATTAAACCAAGAAAATCAAGTGAATCTTCAGCCAAAGGGATAAAATCTAGGCTTACCATTTGGGATATATATCAGTAATTAGACCGTGTCCGTATCTTGGGATACTTGGCTATTGAATGCTCCACCCTGCCAGAAGATTTGCAAAATGTATTAGCAGAAAACCAATAAACAAAATATTACCCCTAGAAATATAGAAGGAAAAAACTCAAAATTTTACTAACCAGGTCAGGCAACTGGTCTCTTATACTGTACATCGACTTAAGCATCGTTTCCAGCGTATCTTTGGCTAGTTGGAACTTTACTTCCAATTCTCCGGCATGAGACCGAGCATCGTTCTGAAGCTGCAGAACACACAATCACTCTTAATGGGGGAATAGAACAGCACTGGGACAACTTCTACTTCCTAAACATTTTGCTGAAGCTCAAGTAAATTCTGATAAAAATGTAAAGCAGATTCAAGAAAACCAATTAATGAACCAGTACGAGCGCTAATGGATGATACTTTCAAGTTGATAATAGCGACAGGCTCAGTTGCTTCAGCTATGTCTGGCTTTGCCATATTCCATGTCATTGCCTTCAAGCGAGGCACGGTGTCCTGAAGAGAATTGAGATACGAACAAAATGTTAGAGGCGTGTGTTTCCTACAAAATGGATCCATTTGTATGTTATATTGTTACTCAAAGTTATACCTGATCCTTAAACACATCTTCTCGCCATTCCTTCTGAAATTTCTGCAGCAAAAGTGTCAACAACCTTTGCAATTCCGGTAGAACCTCATCAGGAAATAGCTTTTGAATCTCATCTTTGCTTATATTATCATAAACACACCTCCGAATCAACTTACGGAGACACACCAAAAGCTGGAGATCGTAAAACCAAAAATATGACAGGTCACCAAATCCACTCCAGTTTCATTTAGAAAATAACAGGAAAAATAAAAAGTCCAACAGCTTTCGAAAGCTTGTGGTAAGCAACAAAAAGAAACATAACAGTTCCTCTGTATCACACAGTAACATATATCTCAAAATCTCAAACATGAAACAACAGTAACTAATGGAGGGGAAACACTAACTTTGAGGGTAATGTGAAAACCATATTCTACCTAAAACATGTTCCTAAGACAATGTCTGGCAATATAATTTAACAACAAAGGTAGTGCACGTTGAAACCACGAATCTAATTCCTTAATTCTAACAAGTGGACCTTCACTGTTCCTGATTTTTAACGAACAAGAACATCTTTACTTACAGATCACCTCCACAACCTCAGTCCCAAAGATTAAATTTTTATTAAGTGAAAGATGATGCAAAGCCAATTAAATCCGACCCATAAAGATAGATAAAAGATCAGGACACGCGTTCAACCAGAAACACACTTACAAAGACAAACCACAAAGATGAAGAACAGAACAAGACAGGGAGGGATGAGAAAGCAATATAATACAGACAGGGTCAAGGTCGGAGTCGTTCTGTAGTTGAAGCATCTCAGAGATGACGTGGCGGTCTGCGGTGTCAAGACCGGTCTTTCGGGTTCTCCACAGAGCTTCAAGAATGTACTCTACCGATTCCTTCGAGTTGGCTCTCACTAGCAAAGGCAAATGACCCCAGAAACTGTGCTCCATTACTTTTCACAACAACAAACTATTCCCTTTATCTCTGTCTAAATCAAGCAAAGACTGACGCTTTTCCTTCTCTTTTGTTCCAGAACAAGGATCAACTCTTGCGTAACCCAAGATTGTACAAAAAGAATGGAGAGGAACCTGGATTCGAACTGAGGCATCAGAATAGAGTCAAAAGATAAGTGGTTCGGGCCTAATCTTACTGGGCTTAATTAAACTAAAGTGATAGATTGAATTTAAGTGATTAATAATATGTTTTTAACACCATAACATATCTTTTTATATTAGATTTTAAAAAATATCAACAAAAACATTCTTTTGCAAATATGATTTGAATAAATTTTATATTTAAATAATATTTCATTAATTAAGTGCAAAAAGGTCTATTTATTTCTTTTTTTGGGATTTTTTATTTTTAAATTTAGTAATTTTTGAGTTTTTAATTTATGTATTTTATATCTTATTAAACTATAAACAATAACTTTTTTATCTTTATATCTTTTTATAATATGATTTACAACTTAATATATTATTTAATATTAATTATTAGGAAAACATGAATAATTTAATTTAATAATTTATATTATTTAATTACTTAATAAAATATATTAAATTTAAAATATCCTCAAAATATATAATTTTCAAATAAAAATTACTTTAATAATTAAAAATACATGTTAAATAAATTTTATTTTATAAATAAAATTTAATTATTCATATTAATCAAATATAATATTTTTTAATGATTATTAATAAATATTATATAAGAGATTTTGATTTTATTTAATTTATATTTCTATTAAAAAACACTAAAATCACATTAAAAACAGATGGCATATCTCATTAATAATATGTTCTTAGCACATTAATCTCTTTCATAGTTTTGAGAAGATTAAAGGATTCAAATCTATATCTTGACAAGTCTTAAGAACTAAAACCTATATAAAAATTTGAAACATGGAACTGGGGTTAAGAATACAGGTTCAGGATCATCATACTGAAAATATTACTACCGAAATAGGATACTTGACATGTTCCCCCGATTACAGGTCTTTTTTTGTTCCAACAAATACTAACTATTAGGAAATACACTGGCTTATTTGATTCAGAAACTAAAAAGATTGTTGAAACAACAATCAGAAGCAGGACGCTTTCTTCTTGTAACTGGATCCTCCAGAATGATAGGAATCCTTAGTTAGAATGTGATTCTAACTCAGCACCTTTTGAGAAGAGTTGCTCATTCAAGAATTGTTTTTGATCCACTCCGTAAGAATCAATAAAAAAGACAAATCCTTTATGATACACCAGATTATATTGAGATTCACCCTCCAGATTTTAAGTTTAAATCCATGAATCAAAGCACAAAGCATTAGACAAATCTGTTCAAATATGGTGGATTTTGAGCACGTTTATTGATGTATAAACTCATACATAAAGAATTGGGTATAAGCAACGTTATGAATTTCGTTCCGTTCCGGCCGCCGGCCGGAACCGAAACGGCCTTATAAGTACCGGGTATTGATTACGGTCGGTACCGGCCGGTACCGTCAATACCGGTATTTTAGGGACCGTTTCGCAAAAAATTAAACTTTTCAAGGACTG
>JAOTBA010000007.1:22268389-22282864 GCA_025629845.1 Erythroxylum squamatum
CAAACTTATGATTTGGGGTTTGATCTAGCATGTTCTTAGAATAGAAAGATTAGGGTTTTGATTCAATAGGATTAGGGAGTTTCAAGAACCTTGTTTTCTTGAGGTTTCCGTATCATATGGCCATAGCATATGAGTTAGTAACAGTAAATTCCTTTTTTAAGAAAAACTAAACGCATTTGGTGACGTTTCAGAGTAGCATAACTAAGACGTAAATTGATTACCTCCTTGTCATGACAAGAGCCAGATCATGGTGCAAGGATTGCAAAGTACTGCCGGTCGCATGCCTATCAAACCAACATAAATTGTTAGTTTTGGATCTAGAGATTTAGGGATGGAGGGCACAACAATTTACCGAGCGATTGCACAAAATCATATGGTGGAGACTAAAAGAGGATACGGTGGAACATTTTAGGACTCAGGTTAGGTATAATACAACATGGGCTATGAGTGGGGATGCGAATCGGATGTGGCAGGGAGTAGCCCCCGTAGTGAAAGAGACTGTCACAAAACTCCTAGGCGTTTCTAAAAGACAAGGGGGCGGATGGAATCCTGGTGGTGGTCAGACGAGGTCCAGGAGACGGTAAAGGCGAAAAAGAGAGCTTTTAAAGATCTATTGGCAAGTGCAACAGAGGAGGAGTGGGTAACTAATAGAGTAAGGTATAGACTGGCAAAACAGAAAGCAAAGAAGACTATCTCAGTGGTTAAAGGAGAAGCTTACGAGAATATGTACAGGGATTTAGATACGGTCAAAGGAGCACAAAGAATTTTCAAGATAGCAAGAGATAGGGCACGTGAGACGGAGGATTTCAACCAAGTCTGCTGTATACGTGAAGAAGCAGGACAGGTACTAACAGAGGCCCAAGCCATCAAACGGAGGTGGCAGAGTTTCTTTTATGGCCTTTATAACGAAGACATATTGGTCAACATAGAGTTAGGGGAACCCCCCGTGTCGGGACAATTTCTAAACGGGTACTCATGGGGGAGGATCACAACGGGAGAAATTACAAAGGTTTTGAGGGAGATGGGGAGCAGACAGGTCGTAGGGCCGGATGAGATCCCTATAAAGGTATGGAAGCGAATAGGAGTTGTCGGTATTGAGTGGTTAGTTCAGTTCTTTAATGTGATCTTCGAGTCAGCCAAGATACCGGATGAATGGAGATTTAGTAGGTTAATTCCCTTATACAAGGCCAAAGGAGACATCCAACAATGTCACAACTATCGAGGCATCAACTTATTAAGTCATACCATGGAGCTGTGGGAGAAGGTAATTTAAAAGAGAATCTGGAAAGCTGCTTTTATATCGAACAACCAATTCGGATTTATGCCTGGTAGGTCTACGAAAAAAGCAATACATCTACTTCGGAGACTGATGGAATGCTACAAGGAACGAAGACGAGATTTGCATACAAGTTTTGTAGATTTGGAGAAGGCGTATGACAGGGTTCCGAGAGAACTCATATGGCGGTGTTTGGAGGCAAAGGGCATTCCTAGGACTTATATCAGAGTGATTATGGATATGTATGAAGGAGCATTGACTAGCGTAAGGACGATAGGAGGCGACACGGAAGAGTTCTCTATAGTGTCGGACTACACCAAGGCTCGGCTTTAAGCCCCTTTTTTGTTCACTTTAGTCTTAGCTGAACTTACCAAACACATCCAAGGAGAGGTACCTTGATGTATGTTATTTGCTGACAATATTGTCCTGAACTTACCAAACACATCCAAGGAGAGGTACCTTGATGTATGTTATTTGCTGACAATATTGTCCTGATGGATCAGACCAAAGAGGGGGTCAATGCCAAGTTAGAACGTTGGAGAGAAACGTTAGAATCGAAAGGTTTTAGAATGAGCAGGTCCAAGAAGGAGTATTTAAAATGCAACTTTTCGGGTAGCCAGAGGGTACACGAGGCGGCGGTAGCAATTGATACCGACATCATACCACAGAAATCGAGTTTTAAATATCCCAGATCCATCATCAGAGAGATAGCAGTATAGATAACGATATAGTATATCGTATTAGATCTGGATAAGTCAAATGACGGAGTACATCAGGTGTTTTATTTGATAAAAAAGTCCCTTTAAAACTCAAAGGGAAGTTTTATAGAATGGTGATTCGGCCAATCATGTTATATGGTGCAGAGTGCTGGCCTATTAAGCGTAGACATATGTGACAGTTGTTGGTAGCAGAAATGCGTATGCTTAGGTGGATGTGTGACATTACCAAAAGAGATAGGGTACGGAATAGGGTAGTAAGAGACAAAGTACAAGTGGCTAATATTGCTGACAAGTTGAGAGAGAAAAAGCTTAGGTAGTTTGAGCATGTGTGTAGGATGGCCTCGGATGCTCCGATACGACGATGTGAGCAAATAAATCTTAGTGGCTACAGGAGGAGAAAAGAGAGGCCTTACAAGACCTAGAGGGAAGTGATAAAGAAAGATATGTCAGAGTTGGCCCTCAATGAGACAGTGGTTAGAATTAGAAAAGTCTGACGTGATAGGATAAAGGTAAACGACATAATTTAAAGCCCTCGCGCCTCACCCTTACCGCATAGGAAGTCCAACCTTTTTTTTTTCAAGTGTACGAGGAAAGATTCCCGCGATGGACGTATCAAACCGCAGGATTGTCGTATCCTCAGGGTCGCTCAGTGAAGATTCCTAGCGCAATTAGCAACGAGAAAATCCGATCTTTGTAGGGGTGTAAGGTACTAGCAGATTAAGGTCACCATCAAATATATATATATATATTTTTACCTGCATCACTGTTATCCCGTAGATGTGAGTTTACTAAAAACAGCTTCTCTATTATGTAAGAATAAAACTGCGTACTATCAAACCTCCTCATATCCTGCTTTATTGTGGAACTTCGAAATACGATGATGATAATATAATTGATTCTATAATTACCTAACTTTATTTCTATCATAATTTGTATTAAACAATTTACTAGAAGTTCTTATTCTTCGTATTCATGAAAATCCAAGATAGAGATGATAAAATTAATATTTTAAAAATCAAATCCTACAACTTTTGGTTCGGTTTATTATTAGTTCAGTAAATATTAGTGTTTTTTTCAATAAAATATTTATTTTATTTATTCTTATATTTTTTATTTATTATTTATTATATACTAATTTTATAATAATTTAATACCTTAAAATCTTAAACTTTTTATTTATTCGGTCTACTTTTTAAAACTCAAATAATTCAAAAACGCTTAATAAAATACAAAACCACCGCCGTCTTCGACACCGCCGACCCACAACTCAACCGGCGAACATTCCCTGTCGTGCCTCAGCTTCCAGTCAAGCGCTTGACACGCCCGGGAACAATAGTTAACAGTCCCACACGCGGAGCATCGCCGGAACTCATGGGGTCGCGTCTCCGGCCGCCCACATCCGCCGTGGGAGCACAACCTCAAACCCCGGTCCAAAACTTCTCGACCCGACTCGAACCACTCCCTCATAAACTGGTTCACCGGGTGGACCTCTCTCGACGGGACACTGTACCCGAAATCGCTTAGTAACGGACTCCCAGCGCTGTTAATGGAGCCAGAGTAATGGAGCCGGAGAGGATGTAACGTCACAACGGAGCGTGGCAACCATGCAAGCTCACGCGCGTTGGCTCGAGTAAGCAATCGCGTCCCCTCGGCGACTCTTTGACGGACTCCATAACCGTCTTGTAAACAATGACCCAACTCTCGAAGCGCATCGACGTGGTCGAGAGACGCTGCGCGTGCGCACAACGCGACTGCGGCTCGGAGATTCTTGTCGGTCTTAGCGCCCCCGCTGCCGTTGAACTGAATAACGGCGAGTGAATACAGTGCCGGCGCGTGGGATTTGATGGCTGCTCTCGCCATGAGAGACTGGCCACTTCCTCTGTTCCGAAGGCAATAAAATCGGATCTGTAAAAAAGGGAAAAGCTTCAAAGAGGAATAGTCTTTCGTGATTTTCCGAGGAAATAAAGGGGAAATCGGACTGACCATGCCAAGAGTATAGCATGCGTCGTAGTTGCCGGCGGTTGCACACTGTATCAGAAACCGGTGAGCTGAATCCGACCAGTTCTTCCCCTTGATAGCGAATGTTTTCGGGGCAGCTTTCGATAAAACCAGAGGATGCATACTTAATCGATTCAATCTTTTGCATCTGTTTCCCATTAAACGAAATAAACCAACACTCCAAAACCATAACGAGCATCAAAACATAAAGAATACACATATACTTAAGAACATACGTTAAGAGAGCGTTTATGAAATCAGAGGGGCATGAAGCAGAGGAACTGAGCTTGCAGAGAACGCAGAGGACAAGGTCGTCCGGCAACCCATGGAAAGGATCAGAGTCGAAATCCACACGTGTTTCTTCCTCACAAATTCTCTGCCTTTTTCGATGACCCATTAACGTTCTTCAGCAGTAAACCGACTTAGAATCCAAGATACAGTTTTAGTTGTAACGATCAGTGAGCATGCATGTACATGCCATTTGAAAAGAAACAGATTGCTCTGTTCTTCCTATGCCTCGCCTGTGTTGCATTGCATTGTTAAAGAAAGACTCAATGGATTCCCGTTTACTTCATTTCTGTCTTTATCTTTTTAAGATTATTAATTAAGTTCTTATAATATTAAGTTCTTATAATAATAATTAATTGTACCGTTACGATATGCGAACAAGGCGATTTGGTGGTCAAAGTGGGGCCATTGGGACATGCATCTCCTTTGCGTGGGGTTTGGGCTCTAAAGACAAATCAAAATGCCCAAGTACGCGTCAATTGTCAATTATTGAATTTGAATTCAATTATTCTAAATTTGTAGCATCATTCAAAAAATCAAAGTCTTATTATTTAATAATTATTGGAATTCAATGATTTGTGATTCATCATATGAATTTTTAAGTACATACATAAAAATAATAATTAAAAGTGGTAAAAAATGTTCAAATTTAGTTTGATAAGTACAATTAAACTTAAATATTTTAAAATAACAAAATTGGTAATTCTAATCTTTAGAATCCAAGTTGATATACCAAAAACACGAGTGTGTGATAAAAAAAACAAAATTTACCCAATAAATTGGTAGAATATATAATTGCAGTCAACACGTGATAAAGGAAAAACATTCAATGATCCAATAAGGCTTTGACTCGAAGTCAAGAGCTTGATTTGAATTGATCGAGTTCATGTTTCTTTTTTAAAGTAAAAATGATATTATTTTTATTTTTTTAAATTTTAATATAAATTTAACCGAATTTAGTTTAAATTTGATTGAGCTTAACATTAGGTCAGTCCGTCACGCCCATTGAACTTACATTGAAATTGAAATTTCCACCGTATAAGATGTAGTTGAACTAATAGTGAATATTAGGTTTGATTTTCTCATGGGATAAGATTATATTAATAAAAATAATGGTTAAGAAAAAGCTAAAACAAGGTAGGTGGTTAATATCAAATAAGGATTTCTTGAAGTACTTCATGAATTAATAATGGTAAATACTAAAAAAAAAGGATTATTTGAAAAAATAGTGCACTCAAAGCATCTTCCTAATTTGGATTAAAATTAGGGTTATATGAGAAATGATTTTCCTAAACACTTATGTATTGGATAATGGTTTGGGATTGTTAGGTCGTGGATACGGTTCAAAGATACGGAGTTGGTGGAACACAAGTCCTTCTAAATTATCACCAAAAGGGGATAACTCTTTATGACTATTAGGTAGAACAAGACTCCTGCTTTCCTCCCACCTTACACTACAAGTAATACTAAGATATATGCAAGATTCTTCACCTTCAACTTTTGCAATCTTGGCATGTACAATACATTCAAGTTCTATTACAATTTCCTCAATAGTAATCCACAGAAGTCCTTTAAAGTGGAGGCCCGGCATCACATCAGCCAATCAAATTACTATAAAACATTTTTAAAATGTTTAATAACAGAGCTTTTTCATTTAGCATTGATGGCCACTAATACTCACCAACTGCTGAGTGCTGACCACATAATTAATTCCTTTATTCATCGTAGAAACAGAAAGCTTACAAAGAGGCAAGATACCACTCGAGCTCAGCCTTCTATGGCTCTTGAAACTCGATCAAGATTTGGGTCATCTGAGGCTGATGTTTCCTGACCTGAAATTGCAAGTGAAGATACAAAAGTATATATGATTTTATGGAAATTCATAACAGCTCAACCAATGATGTTTTCCTAGCTTGCAGAGCTTACTTTGACACCAGCCATTGAAAGCAGTTTGTGTGAAGCAGCATAAACATCTGAATTGTTGAAGCTCTTCTCCACAAAATATATGACTTCATTAACGCCTGACTACAATAACAAAGCCAATAAAAGGTAGCATTTAGTGCTTCTGGTGTCCTTAATAGGAAACTAGAATTGAATGGATACTCCTTTATCACTCGCTACGAGTTGGGAACAGATTTGCTGTCCCAGAGTGCTCTGCCCTGTGCCTGAATAAATCCCAGCCATCCATTACAATAAGTTAGATGGCTAGGATCTTAAAGGCACAACAGGGCACAGCAATTTGGGAGCAGCAAATCTGCTCCCTTATGAGTTGTAAAGAAAATGATTAAAAGCCATCACACGTTAGATCATACTATGTAGAGGAAATCGCCATCACCATATGGTCATATAATCCGTGTCAGATTTTATATTGTTTTATATTGCTCTGACACCATTTATGGAATCGTTTAGAAGCTAATACCCACTTTCCTGGAAAAGAGAGAAATGGAAACCAGATAATTCTCATCTTCCATGACCAAAAAGCATACATCAGATTGGTGAAAAAGCTTTTCCACTCAGAACAAGCTCATGTTTTCAATTTCGTATCAAAAGATGGCATAAGTTTTGCTCATCATCAAACCTGAATAATTATCTTGGCACACTCGTTGCAGGGGAACATTGTCACGTAAAGCCTCTGCAAAAAATAAACGATGCAAACGTAATCTCTAAATCTTAACATATCAAGTTGACCATTTTTACCATTTTGTAAGTATTCTATACAATTGAACCTTACTTGTGGATTTGACGTTTCAGGACCATTAATTATTTTTATTGCCAGTGAACTTTTGTAAATGGAAGAAGCATGTAAACAAGAGAAAGGAAACACAACTACAAATTGGAGTATTGGACAGTAAATAAAGATCAACTACCTGCCCGGCAGCAGAGGCATGATTAGTATTCAGGATAGCATTCATTTCAGCGTGACAGACATAACTGCAGCAATCAATCAGAGATATAACCAATTTCCAGAAATTGCAGTGCAATTTAGAATATAACCAGTTGCAAAACAGAGTCAGGGCAATGAAAACACAATACTTACGGGTACTTGGTCTCCAGAGGATTCCCAGTTTTAGATTTCTGAAACAAAGCGTGAAATTTACTAAAGTGATCCTTCGGAAGGTGCAAACCTAATGACACAAACAGAACACAAACCTTTGCCCATGGAAGCTGGTCATCTGAACAGCCTCTCGGAAACCCATTATAGCCTATACCTATCAAATAAATAAGAATGAAATCCATAAACTTGATAACAACCGTAACCTTATCGCCCTTACAAAGGGAGAACCCGTAGTAGTTATTTTTCCCGTGTGTACTAAGTAAATTATTGATTGCATATAATAACTCACAAATTATATGTTTCGAATAAGTCACTTGATGAGTCAAAAACTCATAATTAAGTGCATAGCTCGATCTAATTGACATTTACAGGTTCAATTAAGTTTGAGGCTCGATCTAATTAGTATTTACAGGTTCACCGTGTCTCCACTTCTAGTCCACCATTTTCTAAGTCATCAAAGTGAGAAACAACCCTAACAACTGTGACTCAAACTTGAGACCTTTGGGTTGGTAGACACGTAGAAGACAGGCACAACCAGTTGGACTAGGCAACAACCATGAACTTAGCTATTCCAGAATCCACATAACTACAATCCAAGTATAAACAGGAGCTAGCACAGATGAACATAACCCTAACATTCCTCAGCTTCCTAGTACCATTCGCATCTTAGTGTCTTCAAATTCACCGAGAAAAAGAACAAGGCAAACCAAAATCCAAATCTAGTCCCCAAAGCCACACTTACCAAGAATCACACCATTTTGACTAACCAAGCACGCCCCAACCTGCGAAATGGAAACTCTAATATTAAACGAGAGAGCATTGCAAAGCATTACATTTCCAAATCAAGCAAAGCACAAACGAATAATAGAATAAGAATCAATTCAAGACCTGCCTGTTTGGATCTTTGGACCTTTCCGCTGATAAAAACGCAATCGCCATAAAGTAATCATCCCAAGACAAATAACTGCGAAGAAGAAAATCTTCAAAAATTATGAAAAAAATAAAAGATAAAAAGAAGCAATCAGAAGTCAGTACTTGAGTAACTAACAAACCCTTTGCGTTTGGAGGGATCAAACGGGCACTGAGAAGATAATTTCTTCGAAGTACCGCGTTTGACTATTGTGGAAGAGTGTCGTTTGGAGTCTGGGAAGAAGAATAAGCGAAACGCAAGTGCCGAGGTTAAAGCTCCGAAGACCGTAGCCGTGGAGACGAGGACGAGATCTCGGAAATTCATCGGAACTCACGCAGACACGACTGACAGAGTACGGCCACACTCTTTTGCGCCAAAAAAGTAAGTGCCGATGAAAAGGCGCGAAAGTTGAAAAGGGTTCACGCACGTGGGGCCACTGGTGGGCCAAACTTGGATCAGACTGTCATTAATGGGCCACAAATTTTGGGCCCAATAATTTCAATGATTTGTAAAATAAAATATTAAAAATAGAAAATTATGTGGTAAACTAATATCTAATTATAAAAAACAAACTCTTTTTACATTCTTGACTAATTTTTTAAATTTAGAAAAAAGGCATGTATTTTTTTTGTGGATCATTTGAAAACTATTTTTTTATTAATTAAAAGTAAGGCTGCGTACACTGAAACTCTCCAAACGTTACGTTTAATGGAATTTTTTACTAAGTTGTTGTTGTTATTGTTGTAAAAAAGAATGTTATTTAAGGTAAGAGAGGATTTTGAAATATACCAAATAAATTGAATCCGAAGTTTTTTTTCTTAAGGGGTCATTGAAATTATTATTTTATTATAATTTATTAAAATAAGTAACTATAAATTGTATATTTAAAAATTATTTAATATACACTTGAAAGGGTAAATTTTACTTAATATACACTTAAGAAGGTAAAAATTGTTCTCTTTATTATAAAAAGAATGTCCATTTGAATACTCTTTATTTATAAATTATTAATTAAAAAGAAGTAGACAAGCTTTCTATAATTAAGGGTACCAAATTTATTTTATCTCGGAAGAGCCTTGCCGATAGCTGTCGAACTCTGAGGAGTCCACTCAGGACTTAATCTGGCCTAGACGCTTGGCTATCGTCGAGTGATCGTTGAAGTCGATTCGTTAGAGGTGATCAATATTCTCTCATCTTCTATTATACCATCGACTGAGTATTCTTTCTTGGTGACAGGTACTCGAGACCTACTTCATCGTGCGTGGAAAGTGAAGGTTCAGCATGTCTATCGCGAAGAGAATTAGTATGCAGATAGTCTGACCTCTCTCACCGTGCTCTCAAGCCCTGGACTCCATATTCTTCAGGAGCTTCCGACTCTAGTTATGACTCATTTTCACCGTAATCAACACGGAATTTTGTGCCACAAATTGCTGCCTTGATTAGGGTGTATTTTGGGTTTTCTTTTCTCTATAATCAAAAAAAATAAAAAGATTCCAAGTGGGTCCAGTACCGGCAGTGGGCTTCTTGTCCTCGGAGCAGCCCTTTTCATTAATTCAACTGATTGGTGGGGGGGTTGCTGCTTGCTGGTCTGGTCCTCTTAGTGACCGTACAAACTACTTTAGGGTATACTTCCGTCTACGAAACACAAGAAAGACAAGTCAGTTCTTGACAGGCTGTTGGGCAAGAAACTTGAAAAGGAACTATTTAGTCTTCTAGGTCATGAATGAAGCAGGCATGGTGGGGTTGGAGGTTACTCTCGCCCGGATGTTTCAACCCTGTATTATTTAATTTTGTTCACATATTTATATGAACTCTACTTAAATATATAGATAAAATTTAATATAACAAGGTAAGAATTGATTAACAAAAACAAAAAATCTGTTCTTGAAATAAAGAAATCCGCAATCGTTACCTTTTAGATGCGCACTAAGAAAACCTCTAGATTAATACAATAGCTTGCAAATTACGTCAACTGAATATTCCGCACTAGGCAAGTCCTTACGACATACTTGATCATTTGAGCATAAATAAGAATAATCAAACACAGAACCTTTTAACTTTATACCCCTCCACTCCACTCCACTAACTCAACTGCCCTTTAAAACTAAACTTGATGAAATCATTTGAACTCAAAACTAGATAAAGGCTCCATATGATTAACACTAGTAGATAGAATCTCTAATGCATATAAAGGGACCATTAAAGAAAGGGGGACAACATAGCTGCTTAGTTGTAGTCCATGATACATGAATCATTGCTTCTAGTGACCTCCAACACCAGACATCAAAACCATGTCTCATCAAGACGATTAGTGAATGCAGAATTAGGGTCGAAAAGGGTTTGACCTAATATTTAAGCAACTTTGCTTTTTACCAAAAAATTTGTGCATGCAAATCTCATCAAAACAAAAATATTTATAACAACCTTTTTAAAAAAGAATTTTGAATATATTTTAAATAAAATTTTCAAAAAAAATACCAATTTAAAGAGCAAATAAAGTACACAAGACTTTCTGTTTCGCGAAAATTAGGTAAAAGTCATCAATTGTACACAACATTCTCTTTTATATTTTACAAAGAAATTATTTATGAGTCTTGAACTTGTTACCTTCAGATCACAAAGGAATGACTTTACCATCTGTTCCAAAACTTGTCCTAAAAAAAATATGCTAATTTATTAATTACAAACTCTAAATAGTCTATTAAAAATTAATATATTTTAAAATAAGAATAATATTAACTAAATAATTTATTAAAAATTTAATTTTCTCAATCTATAATATATTTTTTCGCAACAACTCATCCCGCCAACAAAATAAATTGTTGATTACTTTTCATTTTACTTTTTTAATTAATTAATTAATCAATTATTTTCTATAAAAATATATTACGAATTAATGGATTTTTAAAATAAGAGATGAGATCATATCAAGTGATGTGTTTTTAATTTTGTCAATCCTTAATCAAATATTTCCTTTTTATAACAAACTGTACCAAAATAATTTATTGTTTGTCTCTTAACACAATTTTTTCTAATTAATCTCAAACTTCCTGATTTTGACTTCATTTACATCTGAAATTTTGCAATCCACATTTAATTTATCAATGTTTTATAAGATAAAATGTCGGTATAAAATCGGTATATAATAAATATTGAACAAAATTGAAGAACTCAAGATAAGATTAAAGAAAGAGATTATCTTTAAACAATGAAAAAATTGAAGTTTAATTGAAGAATGAGACTGTCAAATGAAAATCTATTGATTTCTTCTAATCTATAAAAATATGTTAGTTTATTAAAATTAACTGGTTAGTTAATAAATCGATCAATTTTAAAAAATAAGGGTTATTTGAAAAAGTTGAACGGCTCAAAATTTTTACAGTCGAATCGGATAAATCAATTTGAATTTTTATTCATTGCAATTTATTGTCATTTGTTGCAAGCTAAAGAAGGGGGACTCCTTTCTGGCAATGGGATAAAAAAGTTTTAAGAAAGAATGAACTGAGTACATGCAACTAAAGAAAAAGAGAAGTGAGTGTATAAAAAAAAGGGGTTTGTCTTTTTGCATGTCTCAAGTTGTCACAAAAGATAAACCACTATTTAATATCTTATAAATGCAACTTTGTCCATTGTAATCAAAGCAAATCAAGATTTGCACATGCATAAAGTCCTCCACAATCCTCCTCTAAACATTGCTATTAATTAACCTTTTTGAATTTCTCAAAAGCAAGTTAATTAAAAATATAAAATAATAGTATTCTTTAATTATATTAATATAATAATAATTATTAAAGAGAATCTGTTATTTAATGATTAAAAATCTCAATCAGTTTAATCTTAAAAATTTTGAACTGACAAATTTTTGGTTCAGTTTTTAACTTTTCTGTTTAATTTATTTTAATAACTCTTTTTGTTAAAAATTAATCATTTTATTAATTATTCGGCCAGTTTTAGTAAATTAACAAGGTCTTATAAATTAAAATAAATCAAATAATTTTTATTTAACAATCTCTTTTTACAATCAAATTTTAAAATTTTCAATAGGTAAGCACAATCTCTTTCGATCATATTTCAAATTCTTTAATTTTATTTATTTTTTATCTAATTTTATGACGATTTAATATCAATTTAACCTTTTAACTTCTAAAATTTTTATCTTATTAGTTTAACTTTTGGTCTAATTTTTAAAACATTAGTTCTATTCAAAGTCCGTGATTTTTCTGCTCAGTTGATTTTGGTGCTCTTTTTTTTAGACCTTATCTCTTTGAATATAATTTGTCTTACATTATTGAATGTATTGGTCCGTTCTCCTTTTATGAAATTTGTCCTTCACCTTTTAGTAATCTATATTGTGTGTATTCCCTGTTCCTTATAGTTTTTATGTTACAGATTAGACAATATCAAAAACTGATTTTTGAACTTATAAATTAGTGATATTTGAGATTAAGGCTTTTTAAATTTAATCAATTAACTTGAACTAATTCAAATTAATAGTTAAAAAATTTGAGTAAATTAGACTTTAAATTAGAATGAGTTCAGAAAAATTAAATCACATGATTTAGTCTTTATTCAACTTTAAACTAAATTCGAATTAAATGCAACATTTTAAAAATTAGGTCGAAAGTTAAATCGGTAAAAGAAGAAATTTTAGGTTTAAAAGGTTCAATTGGTATTAGATCGTCATAAAACTAGTTAAAGATTCAATAAAATTAAAGAACTTGAAATATGGTTTAAAGAAATTATTTTTACCCATCGAATAATTTAAAATTTAATTGAAAAAAGAATTTATAAAATGAAAATTAATTGATTTATTTTGGGTCTATAAAATTTTATTAATTAATAAAAATTGTCCAATTAATTAATTGATCGATTTTTAATAGAAATAGTTATTATAATAAATCGAAACGGAAAGTTAAAAGCCGAACTAAAAGTTGAACAGTTTAATATTTTATAATTGAATCGACCAAATTAATTAAGATTTTTAATCATTGATTAAAAGAAGAAACATTTATAAACGACTTAAATCCTTGGCTTTGGGTATGGAGCAGCCTTAAATCCTTGGGCCAGCTGTCCCATCTTATGAGGTGCCTACAAACCAACGAGGGGATTAGTCACTGGGTCCGCCAGTGGATACCCTGGTTATAAACGACTTAGATTTGGTTTTAACATTAATCTCTATTTTTTTTTGGTAAATTAATTTTATTATTCATAATTTGTGTGATTGTATATTTAAAACCCAGCTTAAAGTAGTAACCTTTTTACTAAAAAAAGGAAGAATTAAGGTAGGTGCATGTTCTTAAATAAAGAAGACAGTGGTGCATATCATAGAGTGGGGAAGAAGAGGACGCTCAAATCACAATGATGGTCTCAGCCACAGCGGAGTGGCCATCCCACGTGCTGAACCTGCTCGGACCGTGGGTTACTAAGACCCGACAATCTCAGGCCTACCAATAAAGTGTCAATTTCTATTACAAGACCTAAAAAGTCTACGCCTTTTTTTTGTTTTTTTTAATTCTCTTTTCTTTCCTTAAAAAAAGTCTGTGATCTTTATTAGTTTAACACCGTAAGCTCTGTCCCTTTTACGCTTGACGCACGTGTGACATTAATTATTCCACCTCCTATATATAATATATACTCATCCTTCAATTTCAAAATTGATAAAAAGAAAATTACTTTAGGTTAATATTAATTTTCTTCCTCCTATATATAATGTATCAATTTTTTGATTATCTTTTCTACATATATTCTTATTATCCTCAAACTGCATTGATCTGTACATTTTCGACATGTCTCGGTATGTCTAATGTTTTCAAATTATCAAAACAATCATTCTGATAGAAATTCTAAACCATATACCCAATTTAGCCCACGAGACTTTCATTGTGTCTTTATGTATATAAAATCACAATAAATCGTATCTTGATCTCCGGTGTAATACTTCCTCCTGATACTATAGTCACTTCGCTATTTCATTCGAAAGTAAAACGTGATGGTACAATATCGATAGCATCACCATATCGGGATCATCGTCCATAAGGCATACCAACACAAATGTAGTGAACCTATATCTGCCTTATCGAACCATGTACTTTTGCCCATTCCCAATTATCCCCATTTTATCGCACATCCGAGTCAGAATCACAAATACCTAGTCATCCTGAACTTTTAATCTCATATAGGCATATTTAGCATAACATCATACTTTTATCACTTTAACCGATATTCTTCT